>JAOYMZ010019617.1:0-18667 GCA_025802335.1 Pinguicula primuliflora
AGTTATTGATCTCTAGGCTGATAGTTATTTGGTTATTTAGTCTGTTCGTTATTTGCATAGGCACACCCATCTATCTCTCTAGGTATCTCAGTTTTACTTGTTTTCTCCTGTTTTAGTATTCTATTATTATTATTATTATTATTATTTTGAATTGGGGTCTCTACGGCAACAATCTCTTCATGCTGTTGTGAGGTGGAGGTATGATTGCGTACATCTTACTCTCCCTAGACCCTGCCTAAGAGCAGAATTTTACTGAATATGTTTGATTTAATTTGATTACTTTGTACTTTACGAATACAAAGTTCAGTTTGTATTGAGAGCATGAAAGCTCCCACTCTTCTGTTTGGCTCAATTCCATCAGAGAGAACTTAAGAGCGCATGTGGACATAACTATTCTTGATTTTCATCGTGCATAATTCGTTACATTCAATTTTTTTTCATAAGGGAACTCTTGTCCAGGTAGTTAAACTCAACGACCTACTACAATATCTTGCAAACTACGGTAGGGAGGTAAGTTACACTTGTCAAACCATATGTAACAGGGCTCATGTCGCTGAGAAGATTTGAACTCATGACCTTTCAGTGCAATTGTTAGTCCCAGAACCATTAGGCCAATGCCTCATTGACAATGGATTACATTCCATTGCAGTATGCAAACTTCTATTTTCTCTCCGAAACATCAAATCATGTTTTTACAAAACTTGTGTTTTACAAACCGACATGGCCCTAAATTATTAAAACTAGTCCCTGGCTTTGGCCTACATAATAATGAATCGTTGCTCCTGTAAGACTTGGCTTAGAAGTTGAGGAGAATGTTGCTGGTGCTATATATCCTTTGTTATCGACCTATCAAATAACGGTGGGCTTCCATTTCTTGGCAGTAGCATAGCTGGGAGAAAGGATGGGACAACAAAGGCCACCACCAAGAGAACTAATACCAAAAATGCAACATACCAAGCCTTGTGAGGAATGCCAAGCAATAGTTCATCACACACTGTCAAGAACATGAAGAAATGCCAAAGAATTATGGCCATAAACTGTCCGAATGAAATGTGAAACATATTGATTAACTTTTTTCTGCGTAAATGAGTAAGAAAAAGCCTAGAGAAAAGTTTGATGGGTGTGTGCAAAGTCTCCCAGAGAAACATCAAACCATATTGTACGTGTAGAAAGAAAAAAGGTGGAATACCTATGTTGAAAATGACATGTTCTCTTTCCTGTTTCCCTGGTATCGCAACAATCCCTTCCGGTACAACACTAACCAGAACAGACATTCGAAGCTGAAAGTGAAACAATAATAAAAATAGTAAAACTTTTACGAACGGCAACACTCATTAACATATACACAAATCTTCAAGTCCAGATTAAATTGTTATGGTCCCACGACTTCTAATGGAAACGTTGATCTACGGTCATGATGATATAATCAATTGAATGACCATGACCATTGGATTGGTCTAGATTAGAAGTTGGGAGCATTTAATCGGTACAATAAGTCCGGACTTGAAAATTTCTCTTAACATATAACATGAAGTATGAAGTATGAAGTATGAGCATCAACAAACCTCATCAGCCTTGAAAATTAGCTTTTCTGTATTGAGCAATTTCCTTCCTAGATTTATTCCCAAGACAGAAGTGTCTCTAATCAATTCCAAAGAGAAACTAGAAGGTATCTGTTATTGGCCCAAGCTTATGAGCAAATGGTTACCAATGTATACATGAGAAGAAGATACAACGGAATGGAGAAGTGCATACTGAAGCAGGATATGATATCTTCACTTCGTACCATATGCCGGTTTTCAACCCCTGCAATTGATAGATTCGAGAACCATTTTGCAACGCCAATGCTTCCTTCAACAGCTCCTCGCCAACTTTCAAGGCCTTCATGCCCATCCTGTCACACATTCAAAAGTTTTGCACATACTCGAAAGAAAGCATACAGGATCATTCGATGATAAAGCACATAAGAGATGGCTACCAAAGCCCAAATGCTAACTTGAAAAACCTAACTTCTAGCATTGTTTGAGAAAGTGCGTGCCTAAACGCCCATATAAGCGGCATGAGGGTATTCGGACAGAGTTGAGGTCGAGCGCGACATCCTTCTCGAACAGACACTTCTAGTAATATCATCTCCCCCCAATAATTCTCAACTAAAAACATATATAACCTAGCCTTGTTCGAGAATTTGGTCGATAGGGGACCTGCCTTCGCTCTGTCCGAATAACTGCTTAGACAGCTTATATGGCCGACTAGACCGCTTAGGCCCTAGACGTCTCCTGATCTCCTAGAATCCGTCCAACACTTTCTTGAACAATATAAGCCAGAAACAAGAAAAACAGTGATTATACAGGTTCAATGTAAGCACAGAAGTCGGCAATGCAAGAAGCAACTACACTTTTAGACGTCAGTTTTCTCACATCGGTGCCCGAAAACAAATAAATTGGAGCCAAAACTTAGAGAAATCACTTACGTAGATCCATGAATTGATGACGTGGAAGCAATTGCAGTAATTAGCGAGCAGAACCAAAACCAATACAAGCATTTCATATTTCTGTGCAATTGAAGAGTAACCGGAAGAAATCAGACTTTGATCTTCAATCAAGATGCGATGAAAGAAACTAGCTGGATTCGCAAACTAAACAAAAACGACGCGACGGAGGAGTAATGGTGGTGTTACCCGGCGGCGAGGCAGAGGAACTGAACGTCGGTTCCGAAGACGGATGAATTTTTTCAATGAACAGCAGATGAACTTTCTTCAGCTCTCCTCGTCGGATCGGCGGTCACCGATCGGAGTAGCTGTCGTTGTGGACCTTACGGCAATTTTGTAAAACGAGAGTGTTAAATACGAAGTTCAGCGCCTTTGAAAACGCTAGTTGCATTCAAAGGCGCTAAACTCGATCAATGCGACACCACCAGCAACCATGGGAGCCAACCGTTGCGATTGAAAGAGAGCCGCATTTTCCAGAATTACTTCGGATAAGACGCAACACAACAGCAGCAACACAAGCTACTGCAACGAAATCCGTCCCGCCATGGCAGCTGTTCGCCACCTCTCCTCCTACATTCTCACGCCTCCGCCGTCGCAGCTATCTTCTCGCCCCCAATTCCGCCGTAAGCACCGCTTGCTGCCATCCGCATGCGCTGGTCGCGACTCGACACCTCATGAAACGAACGTTGCCATTACCCGACGGGAATTGATCGGTGGACTCCAAGCTGCTGCCGCAATATCGCTGTCGTCGCCGCTCGGGGGAAAGGCGTTTGCGGCGGAAGACCCGCTTTCTGAGTGGGAAAGAGTGTACCTGCCCATTGACCCCGGAGTGGTTCTTCTCGACATTGCTTTCGTTCCTGATGACCCCTCTCATGGTGAGGTTTCGAACTGCGTGTTTAGTGGCACACGTTGGGACTAGGATCGGATCGAGATCGATAAGTTTTGGGATGAAGTTCGATCACTATCATAAGCACATTCATGGATTTGATTCAGGTCACTGGAGTCTGAATTGGTTGGTTTTGACAGGTTTTCTGCTTGGCACTAGACAGACTATTTTGGAGACTAAAGATGGAGGAAACACGTGGAATCCACGGTCCATACCCTCTGCTGAAGATGAGGATTTTAATTACAGATTCAATTCTATTAGCTTCAAAGGAAAGGAAGGTTGGATTATAGGGAAACCTGCAATTCTTTTGCATACTGCGGACGCAGGAGAGACATGGCAACGCATACCACTAAGTGGCCAGCTTCCTGGAGATATGGTAACCACTCTTGTTTGAATCATGTACCCTCCTTGACTCTAGCATAGTCCTGAACTTGGCATACTTTTGTTTCACCTTTAGAGTAACAGAGAATCTTGTTAGAATTTAAGAAGGCTTTTTTTATGCCAAAACGTTTAAGAATCGATTAAGGTTGCTTTAGTGTGTGGTTTTCTTATATGTGCTATAGCTTAACTGAACTTTAAAGTTGCCCGCCTGCCCTCACCTGGAATATTTTACCTCGTGTGATCATGTGAGAATTTTCTAAGTTGCTTATTTTGGATTGATTTTTGGTAATCGAAACTAGTAAGATCTATACAAGCATCGATAGGAGGAGACCACTGTTAAGTGGAGTCATACTCTCTTATTTCCATTTATTGTTATGTATAACATTGTCTTCACCTTAAGAAGTAATAAGGTGGGAATAGATGAAGGATATGGTCTAACATTCGTCAAAATTAATGGGGTTTTTTTCCTTTTCTCTTCTGGTAACAAAATACATTTGTTGTGAAGCAAGTATGTAAGGGGTGTATTAACTAAAATTGACCAGGAAATTCATATATCAACAAATTGATATTATAGTTCACATTTTCTCAGGTTTATATAAAGGGCACTGGAGAAAAGAGTGCTGAAATGGTAACTGATCAAGGTGCAATATATGTAACATCAAATGGGGGATACAACTGGAAGGCTGCTATTCAGGAGACTGTGTCAGCTACATTAAATAGGTCATCTCCTTTTCGGCTTTAAGTGCTCCAACATTTCAAAGAGAGATTTTTACTATATCGACACTCAGAGTACAAGATGCAATCTCTCCATTAATAAATACGTTAGTAAGTGAATTAGAGGATAATAAAAACATATCTATGATCTCTGTACAGTTTTTTTTCTACATTGTACAGTTGATATCACAATCCTAGAAAAGTTATTATATTTCTGAGAAGGCTAACATATTGGGTAAATACTGTTAGATCTGCTCAGTCTCTTTATGGAAGTCATAGAGCCAGAATCATATTTTACACAAATGTTTGGTTACTAAAATAGTGAATACTGATTGTTTATCTGGGTTATTCTATATACTGTTAACTAATGCTCCGCAATGGTCAATGCATTTTCCGGTGTTTATTCATTTTTTGGCTCATTTTATATTCATTGTCAAAAAAAAAGATTGTCAATGACTTCTTGGTTCTGCCAACTACAGGCTCTACTTTTCACTCTATTTCGGCTGCCTGCTTGGACTTTAATCACACTTCTCTTGCTCTTTTATGATATATCATTTTCTCCATCATCTTTGAGAAAACCATGGCAAGTTCAGGATGCCAAATTGAGTTGTAACTTTCACGTGCCTGAATGCACTAGCAGAAGTGCTCCTACACGCATTATTTTTTGTTATATACTGTCCATGGTGCTAGATCTAAATTGCTTCTCGGTATGCATTACTGCTGCAGAACAGTTTCTAGTGGTATCAGTGGTGCCAGTTATTATACGGGTACTTTTAGCACAGTGAATCGCTCACCTGAAGGAAACTATGTTGCTGTTTCAAGTCGTGGTAATTTCTATTTGACATGGGAACCAGGTCAGGTGAGAATTCAAGACTAGGCGACATGTATCTTTATTCTTTAAGGCACTCACAATCTTCTTCTTGGAGGGTCCTTCTCAGTCGCGTTATTCTCTTTTAATGGTTCTTAAATTGAAGAGATATTATCAGTACCAGGTTTCTATTGAAACTGATCCCGAAAAGCTCATAATCATGTAAACTACACACAATACAGGCCTACTGGCAGCCACATAATAGAGCTGTCGCCAGACGAATTCAGAGCATGGGCTGGAGAGCTGATGGTGGTCTTTGGCTTCTAGTACGTGGTGGGGGTCTTTACCTCAGCAAGACCCCAGGGGTGAGTGAATATCCGCTCATTTATATTTGTTAGATGCTCATGAGGTACCTGTTAAGCCAAAAGGTTAAGGTGGGAATATGTAGAATGCAAGAACTATCAATGACATTTTTAGATAGCAAAATTGTTTCAAGTGTTAAATTTTCCTCTTTGGTTTGTATTGTTTAAGTTTATATAGCAAGTCTGTTGCATTACCACTTGGGAATTTGTTTTTTATGTCTGCATGTGGCATTTTTTCATCTTTCTGTTTTGCTATGTCGCATCCAAGTTCTTTTGGTCTATATTAGATTCTTCGTTTCGCAATTTCTTCATATCTTCTATTTGCTATCTCTTGGCTACATTTTTTATGTTTACCCGATTTGTTTTCACAATCGCATTTGTGATGTTTCAGATAACTGAGGAGTTTGAAGAGGTTCCTGTACAGAGTCGTGGTTTTGGGATTCTTGATGTTGGATTCCGGACAAAGGTACGTTCAAATGCTGTTCAAGTGCTTTCAAATGCATAGTTTCAGCATCTTAGCAATACCCAATTAATGAGATTGATTGAGATGTTAAGATCTGTTAAAGGCATCCATAATCTTGAGGTAGATGAAATGATGGACTAGTTGAGAGTTGAGATAATATCTGTGAATTCCATGTTGTAATGTATTTGAGACAAAAATCTATTCCTTGCAAGATTTAGAGCAAACTCCTAACACTTTTAAAATCTATACTCATTTATGTCCTCACAACTCAATTCAGGTATAGCTATAATTCCAATCACGAAATTTTTACCATGAAAGGCAGATATACATAGCTGTGCTCAAGATATTTGCTCTATTTTTTTTAAAATCCCATACTGTTTCTATAATTGCTATACACATGGCTCAAGACATATGGAAGTGGATCCATCAACTAGAAAGAAGGGTCATTAATTGACGGAGGAAGCTAATCTCTTTAAGTAGTAGGAGTTCTAAGGATCAGTGACATGTGACATGTTGGAAGAAATATGTTTTAGTTTCTAAGTTTTAGCTTTTTAACATTTTCTTGTACCCCTTTCAATTTCCTAGTCAAAATTTGTCAAAAGTTCTAGCAATTTTTACTCTATGGTCCCGGGAATGTATCAATTGGTCCTCCTTCAATTAATGACCCTCTTCCTAGTTGATGGTTCCACTTTCATATGTCTTGAGCCATGTGTATAGCAGTTATGGAGTCGTAACGATTGCTCTGATACCAATTGTTATGTTCCCGGGATCATCTAGTAGAAATTGCAAGAACTTTGATAGAACTTCACTAGGAAATTGAAAGGGGTACAAAGGAAATGTAAAGAAACTAAAACATATTTGTTCCAACATGTCTCTAATCCTTAGAACTCCAACTATTTAAAGAGATTAGCTTCGTCTAGTTGATGGTTCCACTTCCGTATCTTGAGCCATGTGTATAGAAATTATGGAATCATAACACACACCTTATTACGGTAAAGTCTCTGATGTATAATCCAAGCAGCTGCAGAAATGTATAAGCTGATTCATTATGTTACGATGCCAAATACAACTTAAATGTCCACTCTTCATTATAAAACATCAATGTCTTATTCCGTCGTTTATCATCTCCAAACACAACTTGCAGGATGAGGCTTGGGCTGCCGGTGGCAGTGGCATTTTGCTGAAAACTACAAACAGTGGAAAGACTTGGATCCGTGAGAGAGCTGCTGATAACATTGCTGCCAATCTTTATTCTGTAAAGTAAGCATGATTCTTGCACTCAACTACAGTTCCTTTTTTATATCTAAATCTAATATATCGCATCAGCAACTTTCGCGTAGATATCTTGCATGAAATAGATTCAGCAATGACAAAAATAACAGCACTTCGAAAGAATTTCCGAAGACGGAAACACTTTTTAAGAAGAGATGGATTCGACACAAATCGAACTTACTGCCATATATTACTCTTACTCATGCAGGTTTGTCAATGACAAGCAAGGATTCGTGCTCGGAAATGATGGAGTCCTGTTAAAGTACCTAGGTTGAAAGAGCAGCTTGGTCATGGTATGTGATGCACTTCATAATATAGACAATCTCCCATTAGATTTTATCAATTACACATCTTTCTTTAAACCATCTCTTCTATTACATAATCTTCACAGAGTGCATTCCTACATCAGATTCTTCAGACAGCATGCTGCAAATAAACCTTTGATTCTACTACATGCAGATAATGTTTTGAAACTTGTGATTGGTTGAGTAAATTCAGACGGAATTTATCTGCATTTTCCCCAGTGCGGTCACACTCGCAGGCTTGGCACCACCATTTCATATCCATTTTGTAGTTATGTTTATATGTATACAAAAATCACTTCCTGTTCCTGTTCGTCAGTTAAAAGAGTTGCTATATGATAGCGGCATGAGAATATGCCGGAAATCAATACTTTTTAAGTGTTTTGTGATTATATTATATTGTATAAACATTGAAGTCCGGCTCTCTCTTCCACATGAACATGAAACAAATTTCTTGTCGCATAGGCTGTTTTCCCAGTGTGGTGTATCCGGAATTTTTTTCTGGTGCAGATCTTATGGTTATGGTGTCGAAATCTATTATTGCTCGTTGGATCTGTGCTTCAACGGCCGAAATCATGAAATCATACGACTTCTTCACGGCTCCCCTCACAAGGGATGGGTCCCACATGTCAGTGTATGAGGCCCACACTCAACCCATGTGAGAGGGGTCGTGGTAAAGTGGTGTTTGAGAGTCGCGGTGTACAACATTTCTGCTCTCAACGTAATCTTCCATTAAATTTGTGTTTGTACCCAACGAGCCCTATACATTCTACTTAGACTATGGTCCCAAAATCCTAATAGATGCTATCTGTTTCTTCCATTTTATCACCAATAGTTATGTGTTTATCATTTTTCTCAGATACATAGTATGTCATACTTTCCACACAAGCATATGTCTCCACACCAACTATCTCCCCAAAATAGTGTGTTCCTGTAATCTCCTACTAGCATTTAGCCTAAACCAAGTGTTAATTTTATAAGGATCTGTTTATTTCAATTTCATGGTCAAAATTAACTCCATATTAACTTTGGATTGAAATCCACTATTTTTATCAATTCCAGAATCAGGCTGGAATGTGATTGAACCTGAAAAATACAATGTTATGTTTAATAACATTCCCCAAAGTTGGCTCAATTTAAAAAATAATGTGGAGTTACAAATATATCCTCACACAAATCTTTGATGGTATATGTATGATTTGCCTTCTTCGAGTCTCTTCCGTCTCTTCGAATACACCACCCTCTGCAAAAAATCAACCCTTCAACGAACATAAAAGGGAATGCACTAATATTGAGAAATCACCATCTCCTCAAGCACCGGTAGGCTTATGCAAGGGTAGAATTTCTGGGATCAAAACTGTAGGAGTGTGCCGGAAACTTTTCTATTGTCGTGTTTTCAAACCCTCTGTTGCCTGTGGTCACGAAACCAAAGGAATTTGTGCCTCCAGTGGCGCCTATACTCATGAAGAACAGCGATGTAGCAGTAAGTTCTTGCTAAAGATATCATCTTTTGTATGAGTTTTGTTATATTTTTGCATGGTTGTAGATTTAGCATTAAATGTACAATTAATTACAATTTCATATGGTGTTAGGGTGATGGATGTATTTATGTGATTTTGACACTGTGTTGCTTGATGGACTTACTATGTTAGTCTACATATGTGCGTAACTATGAGATTCGTGTGTTCGGGCGATATAGCAGTAACTTTTTGCTACCATATATCATCTTTTTTTATGAGTTTTCATACGTTTTTTATGGTGATAGATTTAGCATTTAATATACAATTAGTTGCAATTTCATATGATGTTAGGGTGATAGATGTGCTTCAAAAGATTTTGTCACTGTGTGTTGCTTGATGGACTTACAATATTAGTCTACATATGTGTGTAATTATGAGATTCGTATGTTAGAATGATGGAATACATTTCATATTACCAAAATTATCCCATCATGTGTACTTACTACATACTTCTAAATGATTATTAGGCAAATTTTAGTGAGTGGGCAAAAATTATTACAGAGCAGAAAAAGATTTTGACTTGAGAAACTGGCCTCGAGGAGTGGCGGAAGAAGGAAACAATCAAATGCAAGAGGGATGTAGATGCTAAAAAGGAAGAGAAAAAGTAATTAAGGTGAAAGACCAATAGTAGAAAATCAAAAAAGCTCTTGACGCAGACTATCTTAAAGAGTGGTTATCTGACTTAGATAGATCCGGGGAGGAATCAAACCAATCTATCACTGACACTTCCTACCATTCCTTCGCTGCAAGTCCACAAAGTGAGGATTTCCAAAAGACCACCTTCACCATGATGGGATCTTCCTCCTATCCCACTGATCTTGATGAGGAGGAGGATGAGGAGGATGAGGATGAGGAGGAGGAGGAGGGTGATGAAGATGAGGATGATGATGATTATGGTGATGACTTTTGAATTATGGCACGCCCTTCTTCAGATTTCATGTCATAGTATCATCATTTTTTATGGTGGTAATATTGTTCTTTTGGTCAGCTTACTGACTTTAAATGTGGTCCTCTTTTTTGCAACAATAGTTCTGTGTTGCCAATAGCTATATTCGGATTGTTCTTGTTAATGGTTCTTCTTCCCTTTTATCTGTTAATGTTACTCTTCATCTTTCTAAAACATAGCAACTCATAGACAAGAACACACGTTTATTCCAAATACAACATCTCACAATGTTAGTCTAATCAAGGAGAACACAAAATACACATTCAGTCTAGAACTATGAACTATAAGAAGCTTACAATGTTGAACTATTATATAAAATAGAGTCCACCCACTGCTTCTTTTGCTCCAATGACATGACCTTCCACCTTGTCATAGATGTGGGATTTGTTGTAACCTCCTCTACAATTTTCATCTTACTATTTGCCTCCATATTGTCTAGTCCCATAGCAGTCAAATACTGCCAATAAAATGGTGTAGCTGAACGCATGAATAGAACTCTATTAGAAAAAGTCAAATGCATGCTTTCTACTTCTGGACTTTCTAAATATTTTTGGGGTGAAGCTTTACACACTGCTGCTTTTCTGATAAATAGAAGTCCATATGGGACTATTAGATATGATTGTCCTGAGTTTATTTGGTATGGAACTTATGTTAAACTTAAAAATCTGAAGATATTTGGCTGTGCTGTTTATATGCATAATAAGCTAGGTAAACTTGATCCTAGGTCAGTTAAATGTGTATTCTTGGGTTATCAGGAGGGGGTAAAAGATTTTAGATTATGGGATAAATCTGTTCCTGGCATGAAAGTGATAATCAGTAGAGATGTGGTGTTTAATAAGAATGATTTCCCTTGTCTGGTTAAAGATTCTGTTGCTACTTTGCCTGCTAGCTCTGTTTCAGTTTCCAAGACTGTGTTTTATGAAGAAGATGCTATTCATACTACAACAAACCGAAATTTTAAAACGAATAAGAGGAAAATGATGATTTTGCCCCCTACTAAGCACAGCAACACTTCCTAAGGCAGGGGTAAAATCGTTATTTTAGCCCAATTCGGTCTATATTTTCTGAATCCCATTATAGAGCAACACCTCTTAACACACCACCATCACACCACCCTCCATTAATGGGTAAGCACACACACACATATTGGTATGTGTGTGTGTGTATGTGGGACTCATTAATCATTAATAGGGGTGATATCATGATAGTGTGCTATACATGTGATGCTCTATAGCATTATACATATTTTCGGTCGCGTGGTAGTACAAGTATTATTTCCCATAAAATAATAAAGTTGTTTTTTTAATGAAATAAAAAATAGAAAATATAGAAAAGATATATAATATCAAGGAAATTTTTTACTTTTGCCACAAAATGGAAGTCAATTTTTAAAAATGTCACTCACCGGTCTTTCAAAGATCGGTATGAAGCACTGGTCTTTGGAAGACCGCTGTGTCGATACACCGGTCTTCCAAAGACTGGTTAGATGCACCGGTCTTTGGAAGACTGGTACGTCAAAGCACCGATCTTCCAAAGCCCGAGCATAATTAACATACTTAATCGCACGTAATTAAGCTTCTATCGATCTTCCAAAGATCAGTAGAGTTATTAATACCTACCGGTCTTCTGAAGATCGGTATGAAATTAATTTTTTTGTTTTGTTTATTGTATTAAAGTTTTAATATATATTAATTTTATTTTTTTGATTAATGAATTGATATATATTTATAAGAGCGTAATACAAATAAATTGAATTTTAAAAACAATAAATGTCAATAATTTTAGTCTTCGAAATATGTACTCCAATAATCCTGATTATTTGTGGCTCCGTCATGTCTTATGGTGTGCTACCAATGTCTAACGAAAAACTCGGGGGTCGTATACTCTGAGTGCCTCGCAAACTACTCGGTGCTAACATCAACTGAGTAGCTATCGGTGTACACTCGTAATGCTGTTGCGAACACTATCCAAACGACAATCAGAACGTATGTGTGGCCGGATGTCACCTCTCAACCAAACCCATAATGAAATACCAATCCTCTCGTATATCGGTGGCGAGATAAGCGCCCCACATCCCCACGTCGAACATATGTTGTCTCACACGTTTGTCCAACCGTAACCCGCGTATATAGAGATCTGGATGATGCGTCCTCGCCCCTCCAACACTCTTGAACTACGATGGGTTGACAGATCCCATAATACCCCATAAGAAATCGGTCTGTACAAATTAGATCGTTGACTCTGCTAGGAACTCATAATTCCTAATATTTCATAATAATTCATAAAAATTCATTACAATTTCATAACATTTCATACCAATTTCATAATAATTTATAATAATTCATAACAATTCATAACAATTTCATAAAAATTAATATTAATTCATAACAATTTTCATAATAATTCATAACAATTTCATAATAATTCCTAAACTAATTGAAAGAGTTAAAAATTCTCAAACTAACTCGTCAGAAGAAGCTCGTCGTCGGAAGTCGAAAGTCGTCGAAAGTTGGAAATTGTCGAAAGAGTCGCCGGAAAAACGCAGAAGTTGGAAGTGTTCGTTTGACCGGTGTTGGGCGGTTATATAAAGTTTTTTACATCGGTCTTCCGAAGATCGGTATTGCGAAATACCGGTCTTCGGAAGACCGGTAGAAGCTTAATTACGCGTGATTAAGTATGTTAATTATGCTCGGGCTTTGGAAGATCGGTGTTTTGACATACCGATCTTCCAAAGACCGGTGCATCTAACCGGTCACACCGGTCTTTCAAAGATCGATGCCGACACACCGATCTTTCAAATATCGATGCCGACACACCGATCTTTCAAATATCGATGCCGACACACCGATCTTTCAAATATCGATGCCGACACATCGGTCTTTCAAATACCGATATACCTTTGGAAGACCTGACATCTTCAAAATTTTTCCAAACACATCAATAATGGTAATTGTGTGGGCCAGGATATTCATGGTGTGTTGCAGCCTTGCCGGAAATCAAAACCCTAACATTATATAACATGCGGCGCTGCATACGGCGAAAACTGAGCCGCAGATTTAGAGTTCCACAAATCTCTTCCCACTCTTAAACCCTACCTGTTTCACAGTCGCCTCTTCTGCAAATTCTTGTTCGCCATTTTAAATGGGCAAATCCGCGAAGAGATCTGCCCCAAAGGTTAGAACAATTGGATTACTGTTTGAATTTTTTTTCGTTTATCTCAGTTTGATGGACTGATGGTAAGACTTGTTGTTTTCCAGGCTGATGAATCTGCCGTTGTGGCGGCTCCTACTAAACCATTGAAGAAAGGTAGCAACTCTTCGGTCGAAAAGTTCGAAGTTTTTTGTTTGGGTTTTTTCGTTTGCTGACTTGTAGAAAAACCGTGTCTCTGTTTTGATTGTTCTTTCGCAATAGGGAAGAGGGAAGCTGAGGCTATTGAAAAAGAAGTGGTCGCTAAGAAGCAAAAGGTGATTAAGACTGAAGTGAAAACACCGAATAAAGAAGTCCCACCTCAGCAGCAGAAGAAGGCGGTAGAGAAGAAAACTGAGGTGAAACCAGAGAAACAGCAGAAAAACGAGGTTAAAAAGAAGGTTGAGAGCTCATCTGATGAGGATACTTCTTCGGAGTCTGAGGAGCTGCCCAAGGTTTGCTTGCTATAGCGTACATCTGAATTAATATGTTTACTAACACATACGATTTTTCATTCTGAATTTTGTCTGCTGAATTATAATCTGTTCTTTTGTTTTGCTTACTCTTTAATTACTTATTGTTTCAACTATTTCAACCAGGTCAAGGTTTCTTCAGCGAAGAATGGGCATATTGACTCAGATTCAGATGATGAAAGTAGTGGGTTAGAAGAGGATGCCAGTGTACCAAAGAAGACAGCTGCAATTGCTGTAAAGAATGGTCACATTACTTCTAATAAAGATTCGTCTACTGATGATTCTGATGATGATTCAAGCTCGGATGAAGATGTTCTCAAAACTAAGAAAGCTCCTGCAGTCCCCCCAAAGCAAGTAGCTGCTGCCAAGAAAGTTGAATCTAGCGATGATTCAGATTCAGATTCATCCGACGAGGATACCCCTGCCCCCAAGAAAGCTGCACCTGCTGCTACAAAGAAGGCCGCCGTGGTGCCTGTTCAGAAGAAGAAGGATGAATCTGACTCCGAGGAGGATACAAGCTCTGATGAAGCTGTTGGTGCAACCAAGAGTGTTCCTGCTGTTTCAAGTAAAAAGGATGCTGACGAAATAGATGAGTCGAGCAGTGAGGATGAGAGTAGTTCTGAGGATGATACTCCTGCACCAAAGAAAGCTGCTGCGACTCCCTCTAAAAATGTACCTGTTGCTGTCACCAAAAAAGAAGAATCCAGTGATGAATCCGATGATGAATCAGAATCAGATGAAGAAGTAAATTGTTTAGTAAACTATAAGCAAACCTTTAGAAATATTATTCTTAATTAGTAACATAACATTTTGGCATGTCTGAATGTGTGAGCTTCATGGAGGCACAAAAAACCTTACACACTGCTGCTTTGCATTATAATTTTGTGAAAAATGTGCATACATTATTCAACCACATTTCCATGGCTGTCCTGTTTTTTATGTTTGATTTGCTTTATGAAGATCATTTAATTATATTTGTTGTTTTTCAGCCGGCGCCTAAAGCTGCAACCCAAAAAAGGTCCACTACGGACACAAGCAAGGTATTTCATTCTTTGTTTGATGTTGTGCTTTACCTTTGTAATTTGATTGTTCGTTATGGGTTTAGATGATTATGTGGTCACATTTTTTCAGGCGAAGAAGTCAACCTCTGAAGATGACAGTGCTGAAGAAAGTAGTGATGAAGAACCTCAGAAGAAAAAGAAAAAAGCCCCAGTATGTCTGACATAGTGACTCTGATTTGAATATTTCATTTTCTTTTGTTAGTTACGCTAAACTAGTCTTTTTGATGGTGTCAGATTGAGTCTAAGGACTCTGAGGAGTCCTCAGAGGAAGAGGAAGATGACTCTACAGAGGAAGAGGACGAAGAGGACAAACCGTCTAAAACTCCTAAGAAAAATGTGAATGCAGCTCCCATCAAGTTCTTCTAAGCTATTTATTTAACAGTTGGTTTGAACTGTCAATAAATTTTGATCTTTCTGCTGACTTGTAGATTGCCTGCTAATCCTAGCTGTATCTTTTCATACAGGATATGGATGTGAAGATGACTGATGCTGCAACAACCAAGTCAATTGAGAAGGTACTGATTTGATATTTTTATCTTTATATATTTTCCCCGTGAATTGGATATTCTTTTTCTTTTATTGGTTGGACCTAAGTAATATATATCGCATTTCGTCTACCTTGTCTTGTCCTCACTCTAATTAAAATTTTAATTTGCATGTTCTATTATCATGATATGTATTGTCTTTTATGTGTGTTAACATATGCCAGTCATTGTTTGAAAATTTCAATTGGGCTGGACATTCTTGGAATATTGTTGATCATTGTTTGTAACATGCTATTCTTTTGCTAATATTTGGAATTTAATCTCAGGCACCTAAAACCCCATCCGCTTCCAAGGAACAAGGAGGATCAAAGACAATTTTTGTCGGGAATCTATCATTCTCTGTGGAGCAGGCTGATGTGTAAGAAATGCTTTACTTTAATAGTACTGTGGTATACTGCTATTATTTTTTTTGTTGACAATAACCTAATTGTACAGTGAGAACTTTTTCCAAGCTGTGGGTGAAGTTGTTGATGTCCGGTTTGCAATGCAACCTGATGGTTCATTCAAGGGGTTTGGGCATGTTGAATTTGCCACGGCCGAGGCAGCAGCGAAGGTATTTCATCGGGATTCCTTCGAACATTTCCTATTATTTTGTTCATCTAATGATGGGGCATAAATAGTAAAAAGAGCCTAGGTTGTTAGCTGTTTGGCTTACCTTTTTCTAAATCTCATTGTCATCCTAATATAAATGCTTGTAGGCTGTCAAAGAATTGAATGGCAAGGAATTACTTGATCGTGCTGTGAGACTTGATCTTGCAAAGGAAAGGGGAGCCAATACGCCCCAAAGCGGGTATTTTTCTTTAAATTTTGATGATATTTGTTTAACAAAAATGCCATTTAGTTTGTCTGATTGTGGAATGTAAATATTTCATCGGTTCAGTGGCAGAGAAACCCCGTCATTTCAGAAAGGACCAAGAGGTTCTGGCCAAACACTTTTTGTTCGTGGGTTTGACAAAAATGGTGGTGAAGACCAGGTATGTGTGTTCTCCAACTCAGGTTATGTTTTTTTCACCCTCCATTTATGCTGTCCATTTCGTTTTCGTGTGAATTGACTTAAATACTACTTGTAGGTTAAGAGCACTCTTGAAGAACATTTTGGCACCTGTGGCGAAATCACTAGAATATCCGTTCCAGTAGATCAGGAAACTGGTGATGTGAAGGGGTATCTGTTTTGTTTTCGTTTTCAAAGCCATGCTTCTTTCTGTCTTGTCTTCTCAGTATGCATAATCTTTTTCTTGTGAGTGGACTTAATTAGCACCAACTTGATGATTGTCAGGATTGCATATATCGACTTTAAGGACAGTGATGCCTTTAATCAGGCTTTGGATCTGAATGGATCCGAATGTGGTGGTGCTTCGCTCACTGTCGAGGAGGCAAGGCCACGTGATAATACCGGTGGTGGTAGAAGCGGCGGCAGAGGTGGTGGAGGCAGAGGCGGTGGTGGTCGATTTGGTGGTAGGGGCGGTGGCAGAGATTTTGGTGGTAGGGGCGGTGGCAGAGATTTTGGTGGTAGGGGCGGAGGCAGAGATTTTGGTGGTCGATCCGGTGGGCGTCGCGGTGGTGGGCGATTTGGCAGTGGCGGCGGCGGCAGAGGACGTGGGGGGTTCAACAAGCCGAACCTGGCTGCTCCTGGAACTGGTGCGTAGATATAATTCTTGTGCCAGTTTGATTGAAACATGCCTCTAATATCCTGTGGTCGATGTTTTTCAGGAAAGAAAACAACATTCGATGACTAGTAGTTGAGTTCTTAACCTGGGGATCGATTTTGTTGGAGACAATTGTTGACTGTTTTTTTGGCTTTCAACTTACTATCATATATGCTTTGGGTTTTGTTAGTTATTTCAAGTGTTTTGAATGTGGTACAATTTCGTTTGGATTACAAATGTGAAGTTATAATATATCTATTGGGTTTCACTATTATTTATATTTGTATGAAATGACCATGGAAATACATGACGAAACATTATGATAACCGAAATGTTCTTGTAGATTTTTTTTAGCAAAACAAATCATAAAATTTTATAAAGAATTGTAAAAACGTTTTTTACAACTTGTTTGTTACAACTTATCTGAGATATTTTCTGTATTTCGATAGAGTAATGCTACATAACTCTCTTTTAGGATCATATTTTTAAACTCATGATTGACAAACATCACAATCACTCAATGGGGTCTCAAAAGAGGGTACAAGTAGTATCATTCATCTCGATAATGGCTCTATTTCGAAAGGTAATGGATATATTTTCGTCGTCTCTACTCTAATCTCTGTCGCCGAGCGGCTTTATTTCGACGCCACTGGTATGGAGGTAGATTGGGGGCAGGTTTTGTGCCTGTTAACGCCTCCTCCCACCCTTTCGCTGCCAATATCATTGGTTCTCAGCAGCCCAAAGATCCCGATCAGTCCAAGGACTCCGCTCCTACGAGATCGATGTTTTTAAGGACAAATTTCTGCAAGGTCTGAAGTACTCCAACCCCCAAGCCTTCTTCCAAGGAATTCACAGCTCACCTATTACGCTGGAAGATGGAGATGTAACTCACGAGACCGTGGATGGGGTTCCTTCTATCATCTTCTCCGACCGATTACATCGGAAGATTTCTAAAAACTTGGGGTTCAGTTTGGTTTTTAAACTGCTGGATCAGGCTTTCAATTATCGCACTTTATATCAGAAGCGGATGACCTTGTGGAATATTTTTTTTTCTAAAGGTAATATACACATCATGTATCTTGCAGACGAAGAAGAAGACTACACTCGGATTATTACGGGAGGTCCTTACACGTTAATGGAATATGTGCTTACTATACTACGATGGGAAAGAAATTTTGATATAAAGTCGAATCACCTCTCCTCAGTTGCTATGTGGATTCGCATCCCGTGCCTCCCATAGATCTTTTCCAGCTCGACATGCTGCGAGGTATTGCAGACATGATAGGGAAGTTTTCGAAAGCTGACGAACACACTATAGCGGCAGAGAGGGGACAGTTTGCTTGACTGGCTTTTCGGATCGATCTCAATAAGCCCCTGATCCCTGCCATTTTGGTTGACAACCACTCCTACAAGGTTCAATACGAAGACATCCATAATATTTGCTTCTCCTGCGGTAGATACGGGCACATACAGGGCCAATGCCTGGAGACAAAGCCAAAGGCCAGCTCCCAATCCGCCTCACCATCTGTAGTCCCCCCGGTCGCTCCTTTAAGTTCGGTAATATCTGGCCATGAGAGCACTTGGCTGATAACAGGCTCACGGAGGATATCCATT
>JAOYMZ010019628.1:0-18666 GCA_025802335.1 Pinguicula primuliflora
GCTGGGGTTGGAGTGCTGTTGGGGCCATCATTACTCCAATTACATGTTCCATTCCACACCTCTATGTGGCCCGTTTATATTATGAGCCAACTCTAAACAACTTGTTAACAGACGACCCTTGAATGACTGACAAAGCTGTGGAACAAATATACTCCAAAAAAAGAAGAGGTGTCATCCGACACGAACAAGACACGGCTTGCATAATCTGCGGTACAGGTATTGAAGCTGAACTACATATATTTGTGCACTGCAGTTTTGCAACTGATTTGTGGAGTTTGGTGCTGGACTGTTGCATATACCTTATACAAATGGATATGTACTTGTTTTAGATGCTTTTATTCTATTGAAACCTGCGGGTGTTATGAAAGAAGTGTGGATTATGGTGTGGATGGCTGTGCTGCAACAATGATAAACATTTTGTTGGGACGGACATACAACCAGCGAAAGCTCTGCTAAAAATTCATAATGCTATGGAGCAAACTATTTTTTGCTATGGCATTCATGATTGGATACAAGCTCCAAGTACTTGTCTCTTGGTTTGCAAATAATGTAACGATATATTGTGATGATATGGGACTGGTGCTGATATGTGCTGATGGGCATGCTGCAAACATATTTAAGGATATGTGCATATGGAAATGATGCTACTCAGTTTTTTTGCTGATATGGGGGGATGATGATAATTGAGAGGGATGCTGCCTGTTCTGATGTTCGTGAGGGAGGCCTGGCTGCTGTGTGTTTTAGTCTGTGAAAATCGGCAAATTGGCCGGAGATCCGATCCAAAATATGAACGGAACGTGTGTGACGAACAAATGGTTTGATAGGGAAAAACTCTAAAATCTCAGGAAGAGGGAAAAATTGTATAGATAAAAATGAATTCAGTGTTTGTACAATACAACCGCTGTCCATATTTATACAATCAGCAAAAGAAGCGCATAATTAAGTTAAAAACCGTGTTTTAGCAGAGCTTTGTGAAATGTCCATAAGACCCTTCTCCTTCATTTGAATGCTGGCGCCAATGTTACTCTGTTCACAGATAACAGAGCAAACAACTTCATCAATAACAGGCTGGTGCTCATCTCTACTGTCAACACGCCCCCCGCAAGCGGAAGCGAGGTGCGGATCACGGAGCTACAGCTTGGAGAGCAGATGAGCAAAAGGGCCAGGAGCCAAAGACTTGGTGAAAATGCAGCAACCTGTTCGGTGGTGGAGATGTGGAGAGGGAGAACGAAGCCTGCCTTATATTGATCACGAGTAACGTGACAATCGATCTCGATGTGTTTCGTCCGCTCGTGGAAGACCGGATTGCTGGTAATCTGCAGAGCTGCACGATTGTCACAATACAACGGAATGGGCAAGGAAGGAGTAATGCCAAAATCAGCTAAGAGATAGCGGATCCAGAGCAGCTCACAGACGGTGGCTGCTAAACTCCGATATTCCTCCTCCGCGGAAGAGTGCGAAATAGTCCGTTGTTTCTTGGATTTCCAAGAGATTAGGGTAGGGCCAAAGTAGATACAAAAACCTGTGAGAGAATGCCGAGTAACCGGACATTTGGCCCAGTCGGAATCGGAGTAAGCTGTAAGAACTAATTCTGGCTGCACTGGATAGAACAGGCCACGAGAAGGACTGCCTTTTAGGTACTTCACAATGTGTAGAGCGGCAGACCAGTGAGCAGATCGAGGGTGTTGCATAAACTGGCTGATTTGTTGCACAGCATAGCCAATGTCAGGTCTGGTAAATCCAAGATAAAGGAGGCGGCCCAGCAGACGACGATATGGTTCAGCAGTGGCTAGAAGGTCCCCCTGATCTGCTGATAAAATAAGGCCTGAAGGAAGTGGAGTGGAAACTGGGGTGCAATCAGTTAAACCAATGTCCTGTATAATGTCGAGAATATACTTGCGTTGATTGACATAGAGACCCCGGGAGGAGCGAAGCAATTCAAGCCCAAGGTAGTACTTGGCTTCACCAAGATCTTTGATAGTAAATGTAGAGTCCAAAGACTGACGAATGGAAGCCAAAACTGCATCATGCGTCCCTGTTAAGAGAATGTCATCCACATACACCAAAAGAGCTGTAAATTCATCACCAGACTGTCTAGTAAAAAGACAAGTATCAGACACCAATTGTTTAAAACCCAGAGCCAGAAGATGTTGTATCAATTCGATGTTCCATTGTCGGGAGGCCTGCTTTAAACCATAGAGTGACCGAAGTAATCTACAAACCTATCCAGGCCGTGCTTGTGGATAACCAGGGGGAAGAGTCATATAAATCTCCTCATCAATTGTGCCATGAAGAAAGGCATTATTGACATCAAGCTGGGACAAAGACCAGTTATAAGCAGCAGCAATAGATAAGAAAATCTGAACTGTGGTCACCTTTGCAACTGGAGAAAAGTTATCAAAGTAGTCTACACCTTCGATTTGATCATATCCTTTAGCCACAAGATGGGCCTTGTAACGGGCAACGCTCCCATCAGGATTCAACTTTAGTTTAAACACCCACTTACAACCAATCGGTCTCTTACCACAAGGTAAATTAACAAGGCCCAAGCATTGTTAGCATCAAGTGCTGTTAACTCATGCTGCATAGCCTCTACCCATTTGGGATGTCGCTTAGCTTGTGCATAACTGGAGGGCTCAGGAGCAGTCATGAGTTTGGTGAGGAAATAAACAGCAGAAGAAGAAAGATGGGAAGAAAGAATATAAGGAAATGTGGGTGGTGTTGATAGGGAAAGTTGTGGTGTCAGGGTGGAAAGATCAGTGAGACAGTGACAGGAGCAGACATAGTCCTATAAGTAAGTGTGATGTTTCAGAGATCTGTGACTGCGACGTAGTGGTAGAGGTGTTATGTCTGGATCAGGAAAAGTGGAGGTATCAGCAGAAGCAGGAGGTAACATATTGGGACTGTCAGATGGAGATGGAGAGCTATCTGAAGAAAATAGATCAGGGGAGGATGCAGGGCTGTCAGGACCAAGAACAGATGATAAGAGAGGCTCATTGCTGGATGGTAAGGTGTGATCCGGATGTGTAGAAGAAGGAGGGGTGTCTGCTGAATCTGGAGAAGGCACAATAGGTGATATATCGGGGGTGACAGAATCAATAATGTCTGCTTAGAGTAAGGAAAGGTGTCCTCATAAAACTGGACATATCGTGATGAAAAAATCTCACCAGTTGCAATATTGCAGACATGGTAAGCCTTCTAAGCAATGGCATAACCCACAAAAACACATTTAAAAGAACGGGGTGCCAGTTTATCTTTGTGAGGCAAGGTGTTGGAAGCATAGCATAAACAACCGAAAGTTCTGAGATTGGAATAATCAGGCAGTTTAGCTGTGAGGAGTTCAATTGGTGTCTTCCAATTCAGAACTTGAGTAGGCACTCGGTTGATGAGATAAGTAGCAGTCAGCAATGCTTCCCCCCAAAATTCAGTTGGAAGAGAGGCTTGATAAAGAAGGGAGCGAGTTATAGCTAGGAGATGTTTATGCTTCCTTTCCACAAGTCCATTGGATTGTGGTGAGTACGAGCAGGTTGATTGATGGATAATTCCATGTGTCTGTAACAAAGACTGACTTCTATGACTCAAGAATTCTCGACCATTATCAGACCTAAAAGCTTTGATCTTGGCTGAATATTGAGTATGAATCATGTTTATGAAAAGTTCCAGGAACTCTGAAATTTGGGACTTATCTCGCATCAGAAAAACCCACAGCCCCCGACTATAGTCATCTATGAGAGTGAAGAAATATTGGGCTCCTGAATGAGATATAGTACTATAGGGTCCCCAAATATCCATGTGTATGAGATGAAAACTGCACTTTTCTCTAGAAGGAGTGAGCGGAAATGGCAGCCTGTGCTGCTTTGATGCATGACAAACATCACAAGGATCTAAACAACGGGCAATATTTAAACAAATTGGCAGGTGTTTCAAAACATCAACCGATGGATGTCCCAGGCGCTTATGCCATACACAGGAATCAACAAGAGTTTTGGCACTTAAACCAGTCTCCAAAACAACAGGGTTATTACAAACTGAAACGAACTGTTGCAAAGCATATATTGCCTTATTACAAACATGAGAAAGTGCAGAAGAAACATCAGGGTTGAGGCGTGCAACATCCAAGATGTAAAGATCATGGTGCGCATGTCCCACTGCTATCACCTTAAGAGTGGGCTGGTCCTGTAGCAGACAGAAAGAATCAAAGAAGAGAAGTTGTATATGTGCTGTTTTAATGAGCTTGCTGACAGAGATCAAGTTATATTTGAAGGACGAGAGATGTAAGACATCAGAAATGACTAGAGATGGATTCAATGAAACATTCCCCAAGTGTTTTACTATGGCAATACTTCCATCTGGTTGTTAGACTAGAGCTCCCTCACCCCCAATATGCACAAAATCATCAAACAAACTTAAATCACAACACATATGGCTCGTAGCACCCGTATCAATGATCCATGCACCATTTTTAACTCCCTGTAATACATTGAATGAGCATCCAAAAACAGTACCTGAGTAGGAGCCTCCAAGATGTGCAAAATGTGCTTCTGTTTTCGCTGTCATCATCTTGCTCATCTCATGTCGAACAGCATCTCCAATAGCAGCTGTCATATCCTCTGTCATACCTGCAGCATCAAATTTTCCTTGTCTATCCTCATGAGGATGACTTTGCATCATAGAATTATTAGGATAATCTGCCAGATTAGCAAACTGCCTGGCTGGGAGGTTGCTCCCATAACGCTTCACATACCAGTCCGGAGGCCCTGTCATCTTAAAACATGAATCTGCAAGGTGACCAGTCACACCGCAGTGTGTACACTTCCTGCTCAACTTCCAAAATTTGTATTCCTCCCTACTCATACGGGATGGTTTATCACTGCTCTGACTGTGAGTAAATTTGTTCCTAAAGGACTTACTCACCAAGGCTGTATTCTCAGCAACAAAAACACTATGTTCCGCTGGAGTGATACTAACTGGAACACATCTTTTAGCTTCAATCTTAACTATCATCGAGTATGCTTTATTTAGCGAAGGTAGGGGATCTGAATTAAGTATTTGTTCTGCTATATAGTCATAACAAGCATTAAGCCCCATAAGGAATTGCGTAAGTTGTATCTTAGACATAATATCAAGCATCTGCTTCGCAACACCACAAGTACTAACAGGCAATGGTTCCATTGTATCCAACTCATAGTATAGCAATGAACGACGATTAAAATACCTAGTAACAGAATCCGTACCCTGTTTCAGTCCAGCTATTTCTCGACGGAGACGGTAAATGTCTGGCTTGTTGCTCGCTCCATAGCATTCCTCCAGCACAGACCACAGGAATCTTGCTGAGGATGACGCAAACAAGAACGCCGATCGCATCTCTCTTGTCATAGAAGCTAGGAGCCAGGTAGTCACAGTTCGATCGGCTCTCCGCCACTTGATGAAATCCGACAATCCAGCCGCCGGACAGGCAGATGATCCATCGATAAATGTCAATCGACCACGTGCTTCTATAGAAATGAGCACCGATTGACTCTAGGATCTATAATTGCTCTCCCTCAGTAGTGCAGTAACATGGAGCGATTGCATATTCTCGCCCTTACTGAATTCGCCATCAACTGCCACAACATCTTCCATTTAAACAATCGGCAATTCTCCAATAGCTGCACCTTTCATGGTTAAAATCAAAAATCAAGCAATTCGCTTACGGATCAGTAACCTATTGCTCCGATACCATGTGAAAACCGACAAATTGGCCGGAGATCCGATCCAAAATATGAACGGAACATGTGTGATGAACAAATGGTTTGAGAGGGGAAAACTCCCAAATCTCAGGAAGAGGGAAAAATTGTATAGATAAAAATGAATTCAGTGTTTGTACAATATAACCGCTGTCCATATTTATACAATCAGCAAAAGAAGCGCATAATTAAGTTAAAAACCGTGTTTTAGCAGAGCTTTGTGAAATGTCCATAAGACCCTTCTCCTTCATTTGAATACTGGCGCCAATGTTACTCTGTTCACGGATAACAGAGCAAACAACTTCATCAATAACAGGCTGGTGCTCATCTCTGTTGTCAACAGAGTCTAATATGTAGTGGGGCATTCATTCTATGCTGTTTTCGGCTATTGTAAATTATGGATTGTAAATTATGGACATTGGATCTGTTGGTTTGGTTGTGGTTAATATAAATTTTGCTTATAAAAAAAAATATTATGAGCCAACTCATCTATGAAACAAATTTTGGAGTATAACCAGTGTTTTGGCATAATTGCACTCAAAGTTAATCGATTAAAATTTTGCTTTTTTTCCTACTGTGATTTGCAGGCTATTGCGGTAGGACGTTTAGTTTACCTAAATAAGTATGGTTCCCTACGCTATAAAAAATGAAAACACTTTTGGATTGGTCAAGTTCTTACCCTTTGCACATGGCTAGAGCCAAGGTTGGAGGGCATAAAAAGATACAGTGAACGTCGCGGTGCGCATTCCACAATGCTTGATAAAAGTGTTAAAAATCTCATCCACGTGCCACCCAATTCCCTCATGCCACGTGGCAAACATACTTTTCCCATACGACACCTTGGGTGCACCATAACACCCCTCGATTGTGGGACGGCTCGACATCGGCTCACTCAAGTTGGGTGGGTAGGGTAGGAATCTTGTATGTTCTTTAATAAATTCCTTATTGTTAGGATCATTGATCATACAAGATTTGAGAAAACGTTGGGCGTTCCTTGTATGCTGGGCGGTCTATGGGACCTTTTAGGCGTTCTGGGCGGTCAGAGCGGCCGCCTAGGCGGCGTACGGCCGTCAACAAATTTAATTTATTTTATTTACATATACTATATTTTAGGCTTATTCTCCCTGGGCGTCCAGCCAGACCGCCCAAGGTAAATTCGCTTGACATTTTTGGCCTCCTAAACGGTCAAAACGGCCGAACTCTCAAACAGAGGGATCATATGTTATTCAACATTATTCTGCGGGTTCTATCGAAACGTGAAATTGACCTCCATCTCTATATCAGTGAGATTTTTTTTTAACTAAGCTTGTGATTTGTGAGCTACTCTCCCCTTCCATTGTTGCAGGACTGCATTTGGATTGTATTCATTCACCCCATATGTTCTGATATTAATCTCACTATCATATCCTAGTCTTAGCTCAAATTTGGCATTGATATGCAAGATAAATTATATATTCAATCAAACCAAGATGAAACGCTGCTGAACGTGTTGCCACTTGCCAATGGTCCCTCGGTATGACCATTGATATAAACTACACGGTTGATTTGATTCCCGTTGATGCTTGTGTGTTGAGATGAGATAGGACCTCACATTTCTTTGGATAATATAATATTCACCATCCAATTAATAGGAAAACGCCGACGAACTTCCGAAAGTCTTGTTCTCTTGTAGTAGTAGAATACAACTGTCTGCATATTATTCTTTTATACATATATTTCATGCACGAGTACTCTTTACAATATTCAAAACCTATTTCAGCCATTTTATTTGCCAAAGACTCATCCATAGTTTCTCTTCTTTGTCTCAACTCAATGGAAGTGCATGTGGTACTTTAGCTCCTCAACTTCCAATCAAAAAAATTCATTGATATGCACTCCATTCGAGATTATGGTAACCTAGGTCGTCTAACCACCTGGACTCTGGATGTTCGCATTCTGCCATGTTCAAATGTCGTCCTAAGCTCTCGCTTAGACCAATTATACGAGCATTTTGAAGAAATCTGGCTCGACTCATTATTCGGGTCTCAGTGCCTTTGAAGAGATCAGACCCAGCTCATTATTTGGGTCTCGGGCTGCCTGGCCCATTATTCGGGTCTCGGGCTGCCCGGTCCACATCTCGTGGGTCAACGGGCTTTGAATAAATCGAACCCACATCATGTGGGCCTCGTATCTATGGGTGCACATGTGGGGATTACTTTGGTAAGAATGTGGGTTATTCTCATTAAAACCTTGAACCCAAGGTGATTGATTCTAACACACATTTCTATTTAAACCTATATTCCTTTCCATCCCAAATCGGTGTGGGACACTTCTTAACACACTTACGTTGCCGGCCCCTAATTGTACGGAGATAGCCATAAGAGAATCTAGACCTCAAATATTGAGAGTGCTCATGTCGTCTTCTATTACCTTTACTATTTTTTCCGGTAACATGGGAGTATCAAGTGGAGGGTGTACATAGGGGCTTGGGGGGCCAAGCACCCCTAGCCCATACAAAAAAATTTGGTATATATACAAAAATTGTGGGTATTTCAACAAAAAGAGGAATGAGACGAAGAACAAGCCATGAGAACAAAAATCAAACTCTAGGAATTGAGTAAAGTGAACAACCTGCTGTTTGGATACACGATTATAGAGTGGATGACAGACCTGAATATCTGTTATTCGATCGAATTTGCTTGAAATGCGTCAATGAATTGTAATGCTCGAGTATACTATTTCTGAGTAAGCTGAGAAAACAAAGGCAATTAGGGATTGAAATGATCCTCACGTTCTTCTTTTCAATCGGTACAATTGAATAGGGTCAGATTATAAATAGTGTAAATGATGGGAAAACATACAAATTCTATACAATTTTAGGCATGTTTTGATTTTTTTTAAATTGTAGGGATGAGAATGGATGTTAATTTAAATATGGGTTTGTGAAACATAATTATTTAAAATATAGTGAATCTCTTGATGTCGCTTTTGTTTTTCTTGCTTTCTATTTGACAAAGATTTAGATTTTTTTTCAAAGGTTTAGATCATAAGTATTGAGATGATATTTACACTACTGCTGATTTTCGAAAATGGATTAAAGTTTTATTAAAATTTCAAAAAACACAAAGAAAAATTAAATAGTATACATAATGTTGCTGTAAATAAGTGTGCCTCTTTTCTCAACTATTGATAATGAAGATTATTGAGAGAGATATTTTCTCAAGTATAGATAATGAAGATATTTTGCAAAAGTTTCAAAAATGTTGGTAAAAGATTTCAACTAACGCCGAGGAATTATACAGAAAGCATTGTTATCATGTACATATAATAGTTAAAATTATGTATATTTTTTAATATTATTTACGTACTTTAGGTTAACCCCATTTGTGTAACTTTAAGTAAGCATCCACAGTCTTGAAATTCTAGATCCACCCCCTGGGAGTGTCGAGAATTGACGAAATCAACTCTATTACACCAAAAAATTCATATGATCCCTAATTTTTCTTTGCGTTTGGAGGTTTTTTGAGCCCACTCGAGCTCTCACTTAGATCCATTTTAGAGACCGCCCAACGCTTTTTAAAATATCGATTATGCTCATGTGAGGTGTCTGAAGGTCATAAATTTGATTCCTGTACTTGTACCTCAAAGTTTGATCTTCTTTTATATGTCTACTATTGGCTCTCGCAGTCTCTTGGTGAAACATTCCTCCAATAAAATGCGTTTCAATGTAGCGAGAGATGAAAGATTGGCATTAGGACTGCCCAATCGGATTTCGGGTCCGGGTATTGCAATACCCAGACCTAAGCCCGAAAAATTGGGTATTAAAATTATGATCCGTACCCAGTTTAGGGTTTAGGGTTTACCCGAATCCAGATAAACCCTAATACCCAGGTTTGGTTACCCGATATCCGAATCCGTCGGGTACGGGTAATCATCGATTTGATATTTTTATTTTTTTTTATTTTTTCTTTATTGTTATCTATTTTTTCTTCTAATAAAAGTGAAATTGGTTTTTGGTTTTGGATCGAAACCAAAAAAATATTTTTTTCAACAAAAATGTCCGGGGCTGGATAATACCCGAACTCAATTTTTTCAGGTCCAAATTTTAAAATTCGAATCCAAACCCAATATCGGGTACCCAACGGGTACCGAATCCAGGTACCGACTTGGTTCCACATAACCCGATCTGGCATTTGTGCAGTCCTGTGAAAATTTGGGCAGGAAAAGAATAGAAACACAGTTGGCAGCATACCATTAATTACGGAATGACCCTACAATTAATGATATCCATGTATTGTTTTGTATTTTTCTTATTGTTTTTCTTTTCATTTTTTTGGCTTGAACTTATCATTTTCTCCTAATTCTCATGGAGAGATAGGCAAGTAATCCAATGGTGCACGACTAAGTTGAAAGTCAAAATCACGAAGATGATACGGTTGACGTGGATCCCTTATCTCCAAGAGTCGCAATTTGATTTGCTGAAATTAGTAGGCCCCTGATCTGATCTTGAAGATGAATGGAATTTCGTTTAATTTGAAGATTGTCATATATCGCTCGATAGCATTTATGAAAAAGAACCTGACAGAAAAAAAAAAAGCTCAATCACAGATTGTCACTCCATCAGACGCAGAAAATAGCTGATGAATGCAATACATAAAGGAAATGATTCCCAGACCAAACAAGAATCTCAATATCAATGGTGGTGGCAAAACATTCACTTTCCCCTCCTTTTTTTTCTTCTTCCATTGATGATGTAATAATCAAACAGAAAAAAAGAAAAGTGGGAAATCTTGCGCCACTGGTTTACAAAAAACTCGGCCCAGAATCAAATTCTGGGATAATTCACATACCAAAAAAACATTCGCCATTCCCATCTAATAAATGGGGAAAAGGAGAAGGAAAAATCTAATAATAGGAGATGATGAAGAATTTTCAGCTTAGTTGAATAAGTTTAGAAGCTTCACTTCAAGCCCCAGCTGTGGCTGATCGCCGCAGGTTGTCGCCACGGACTCTTCGGAATTCATAGAAGGTGGACTACCCACTCGCTGGGTTAGCAGCGACGGGCCGCCCTTATCGCCGCCGTGGAATCTCGGAGTCAGACTGAGATCAAGATCCGAGAGTTGCATAACATTGGCAGGTCCATCGCCCGAACGACGACGTTTCTGTTTCTGGACCTTTGTCCCGGAGACCAGTCGCGGATCCTGGATCTTGAATATGTCCGTACACTCGGAAACATCATCCGGTGCGCACCTGGTACCGAAAAGCTCCGGGATGGGCTTCAACGCGCCGCCACGGAGTACGGTCTCGACCGCCGCCTGACAAATGTGCCAGTTCCCCGTCCAGAGAAGACCAACACCCCCATTCACGGGGTTCACCGTTCTGCCGGCGGCTTCGAACAAAAGGGACTGGAAAAGAGCTGCACGAAAAAAAAAAAAAACACGAGTCCGAGTCAGAGTCCGAGTCCGAGTCAGATCATCCACCCAGTCAATCTGACAACAAATGAGACCCCACATACCTTGGCGTTGGTTTTCCGGTACGGCGGAGATGAAGGACATGAGTCCGGCCCGGCCGAAGAACTTGGCGACGAAGACGGTGGCGTGCCCTTGGGCTTCGGCGGTTTCGATCCACTGCAAACATGGCCGCAGAACACAGCTCTCGCTGCATCCCTTTCGTAAAACCCGGCAACCATTGCAACTCATCTCACGTCAATTTCTTTCTTTATACAGAAAACAAAAATTGAAAAATCAGCCTCCGCCTCCGCCTCCCCTCCAATGGCAGCTCTTCCAAGTTGAGACAAGGGGAAAGAGAGGTTTAGTCAGGGAGGGATATGTGAGGACGGCCAGATATATAAAGAGGAAAGTGTAAACTGGAGATTGGATTGAAGTTTGAACTCAACTCGAGTTGGGTTAAGTTCCCTCGTGGGAGCGCGTGGTTGGGTTAAGATTCCAAAGTCTTGGGCGAGAAGCGGCTCCAAGTTTCCGCGGATGGGCATCTCTCCACCGTTGGATTCTGTGTCGAAGTTAGTGGAGGATGGGGGCCGGGGGGCGAAACCTATCGGATTTTGTTTTCTTGTTTTTCTCTCCACGCAATCCCAATAAGCAACTTGCAAAAGCGACCCCACCCATTTTACATTTTATCACCAATGATCGATCGATGAGCTAGGTGCCTTTTGTATTTTGGCGGACAACAAAACGACCAAGTAATATTATATATTATTTGTCACAATTACTAAACACACTTATGTGATAATAATTACAATCATACTTAAAAGAAAATGAATTAATATCATTATTAAATTTGTGTTTGAGATTGTTTACACATTTGTGTGCTTAGTAATTGTGTCAAATTATGATGTACAAATAGCATTTTCCTTTACGACCTCTTACAGGGTTGTGGTGTCATTAGATCTTTTGAGTGCAGGGCGAATCTAGAATTCGACAACTAGGGACGCTCAGTTCTTCTTGTACCATCTTCTCTAATTTTTCCGATAGCCTTGGAGTGTCGAGACTTGTTGGAATAAGCCCTATCTGACCAAGAATGTCGTATGATCCATTGTTCTACCCCACCATAGAATGTCGTATGGTGAACTTGTTGGAAAACAAACTGGAGTCTTAATTGAAGAATGTGAAGGTGGTGATGATGGCAGGATCAATGCAGTCTGATGCTGTGTGTTCGGTTTCATGGTTATAGCTCTATATGTAGTTTTGTTAGTGTCTGTGGAAAAGTCGCTGGTTGTAAGAAGTCACTAGTTTGGTTTTATTTTTAGTCGCTGTAATTTTTTGTATAAAAGACACTTCTCTGTTTTTTTTGGAATGACAGAATCAGAGTTGTAGACTTATTCTTCCGTCTCGAAACTTCATCCTGGTTACTGTTCATATCCCTAGCTCGTCTCTGTCAATTTGAAAATTCTCAACCAGTTAGCTGCGATTACTCATATCAAATGTTGTAAAAGGTTAGTTTCAAAGATGGTATCAGAGCAATTTTTCTAGATCCAAGGTAGAGCCTCGGTTGAACAAAGCAAAACCCTCCGTTTTCATGCCCTCTGTTCCGTTGCGCAAGTTCTCTCCTTGACTGTCGCTATGGCTAAAGATGAGGGAAAGAAGGAAGATGCGGTCAAGAATCAAGCTCTTCAGACAGCCGAGAACAAACCAAAAATTTTGGTGAAGGATTCGGATGACTCAAGTATGAAACTCACATCCATCCTTCTAAATACCATGAATTATCACTCATGGGCACGAGCTGTGAAAATGGTGCTTGGTGCAAAGCGTAAGCTGGCCTTGATAGATGAGAACCAAGAACTGCCTTCTGATGAGAATTCGGAAGAGTATCAAAACTGAAAAAGTGCAGATCTTATGGTGGGCTCTTGGATATATAATTCGATTGATCAAGAATTTTTGGCTGGTTTTCCCTACACCGCATTCTGTGCAAGAACATTGTGGGTTGAGCTGCGCGAACGTCTTGGAGGCTACAACGGAGCTATGGTCTATAAAATTAGAAGGGACATATTTGAACTTAAGAAAGGGTAATGAAGTTTTTGTTTGGACTCAACCCTGAGTACGAACAGACGTCGAGCCAAATACTGGCAACCGACCCTTTGCCAACTCTTAATAAGGCATACTCAACAATCCTGGTGATTGAGAGGCAGAAGAGGAGCTTATGGCACTGCCGGGGTTCAACGATCAGGGTGTTTTGATGGCTAAACATGTGGGAGATTTGAAGAATCCAGCTGTTGTAATGAAGATGAACCCAAGGTTCGAGCATGGGGTAAAACCATGGCAGGAAGGCGTGCAGATTTGAAGTGTGAGCATTGCCACATACCATGACACACAATGCAGGAATGTTATACGTTACAGACTTGTGAACACTGCAACATTCGAGGACATTCAATCAAGAATTGTTTCAAGATCAAGAACTGAGGGAAGAAGGTGTCAAATCATTATGCTCATGCTGCGTTGCCTTCATTGATTGATGACATTCCCTATCACCCTACTGTCGCTGAGATGATCAAACAGGAAGTAAGCCGAGCTCTCAAAGCAGCGAGTTCATCCCAATCCTCTGTACCAGATGGTGTTGAGTTCGCAGGTACGAGTACATTTCTTAGAGCCCTTGTTATATCCCCCATGCTTAAATCAGATGATTGGATTATAGATACAGGAGCATCATGTCATATCTCAAACAGTTTGAGACACTTGGGCAGAGTACATCCTGCCAAGGGTGCTTTAAGAGTTAGGCAAGCTGATGGAACATTGGCTCAAGTTCAAAGCATTGGACAGATTGTTTTCAGTCCCAGGTTATCTTTGAACAATGTGTTATATGTGCTTACATTCAAATTTAATCTGCTATCCGTATCCAGTCTATTAATTCATTCACACATGATTTGCATATTCTATCCGACGCATTGTATTTTGCAGGACCTGAAGACCAGACAAGTTATAGCTGTGGGAAGAGCCCTCTTGGGCTTATATGTACTGGATAGGTCATGTTTTACTCTTTTGTCGCACAGGAAGTTGCTAGTGGTGCCCAAGGCTCAACTTTTGAATTTTGATGCTTGTAGTACAGCTAATATTGAGTCTGGTTTTTTGACTGCATCTGTGGATTACAATCTACGGCATGAACGTTTGGGTCTTGCATCTATGAATGTAATCAAACGGTTGGTTTTTGTGGGCGATAAATGTAAATCATTTGGGCCCTGTGAGGCTTGCCACAGGGCGAATCAGGTTCGCTCACCTTTTTCGGCTCACGTTGAGCATACAGGAGCACAGTTTGATTTGGTGCATATGGACCTATGGGGTCCGTATTCGACTCCCACATTGAACGGAGCGACCTATTTTCTAACTGTTATCGATGATCATAGCAGAAGCATTTGGTTGTATCTACTCAAAACTAAGGCGCAAGTATGTGAGACGATTGAGTACTTCTTGAAAATGGTTAAAACACATTTCGGGCGGTCTGTTAAAATCATTCGAACAGACAATGGCTCTGAATTTTGTAATAGTTCATGAGATTACCTATTTTGTCATAAAGACATTATTCATCACAAGAGCGTTCCATATACGCCACAACAGAACGGTGTCGTGGAAAGGAAACATCGTCACCTTTGGGAGATAACACGAGCGATGATATTTCGAGCAAATTTGCCAAGGAAATTCTGGGGAGAGGTTGTTCTTACCTCAGTCTTCATTATCAACCGATTGCCATTTGCAATATTGGATTGGAAGAGTCCCTATGAGCTATTATTTGGAAAACCAGCAGATGCATACTGAAGGTGTTTGGATGCCTCTGCTATTGTAAGATTACTTCACCTCATCAAACTAAGCTGTCATCATGAGCTTACAAAGCCATTTTTCTGGGTTATTCAGGGGTGAGTAAGGGTTACAAGGTTTATAACTTAGAAGCAAAGAAGCTGATGATCACTCGGGATGTAACCTTTTACGAAAACATATTCCCCTTCCAAGCTTCTGCATGTATCAACCATAGCCATGGTGAACCCGATTTATTAAGACCAGCCACAGGTCCATATATTCTGCCTACTAGTGTACCTCACGCCACTGAGCAGTCTTCGGTTATTCCAGATTATGGTGGAACCAAAAATGAGCTATCTAAGTCATTGGCCGAAGATAAAGTTCACCCAAATGCTGATCAGAACACAAAGTCTGGGGATAGTAAAGCACCTTCTGTGTCAGCAGACTTATCGGACCGCACCAGTGATACACAACCATCAATGTTATCTGAGGAAGCACCTTTATTGAGGCATAGCAGCAGGGTCAGAACAACACCAAAATGGCATTCAGACTACCATTTTTTGCACCTCTCACCAGTGGCATCTTGTTTTTTTTCCAGCTCAGTTACACAGGATCCCAGGTCTTATTCCGAGGCCAAACATTCTCCAGAATGGACTAAGGCTATGCAAGCTGAACTACAAGCTCTTGAGGCGAATCAGACATTGGAATTGGTGGCATTACCTCCAGGAAAGCAAACCGTCAGTTGCAAATGGATATACAGAACCAAATGAAATCCAGATGGAAGCGTGTCTCGATACAATGCTCGCTTGGTTGCTAAGGGTTACAACCAGGTCGAAGGGGTGCATTATCATGATAGCTTCTCTCCCGTGGCGAAGCATACTACATTAAGAATTTTACTCACAGTGGCAGTACAGAGAGGATGGGAAATATTGCAACTTGACATTAATAATGCTTTTCTACATGATTATTTGGACGAAGAAATTTACATGGATGCTCCTCCAGGTTATTGCAAGGCTTCCCCAGGTCAAATCTGCCTATTGAAATGGTCGATCTATGGTTTGAAGCAATCATCCAGATAGTGGAACAAGGAGCTTACTACGAGTCTTCTTAGTTATGGGTTTATTCAATCCAGTCATGATCACTGTCTATTTGTTCTTGATAAACCTGGATATTTTTTGGCATTGCTTGTTTATGTTGATGACATCCTGCTCACCGGTAACTCTTCAGCGGAGGCAACTCGAGTTAAGAAGTTTCTTGATGATAAGTTCAGCATAAAGGACTTGGGGGATGCAGCATATTACTTGGGTGTTGAGCTATTATCTTCTAAGCAGGGACTTTATGTGACACAACGAAGGTATATTCTTGATATCATATCTGACATTGGTTTACAAGTTGCCAGGACTACTTCAACACCTTTACCTCCTGGAACTAGAATGTCGGCTGAAGATAACTCTCCATTGCTATCAGATCCAACCAAGTATCGAAGTCTTGTTGGACGTCTCCTTTACTTGAATTTTACAAGGCCGGACATCAGCTATGCGACGCAGCAGTTAAGTCAGTTCATGAATGCCCCATATGAGACGCATTGGGTCATGGCACTCCATGTCGTAAAATATTTGAAGGGATGTCCTGATCTTGGTCTATTTCTCCCGCGTTGCAATGAGCTTAAGTTGACAACTTTCTCGGATTCTGATTGGGGTTCATGTCCTGATACCATGCGTTGTATTACAGGATTTCTTATTCAGCTAGGCACTGCTGCTGTCTCATGGAAAACAAAGAAACAGACCGTTGTGTCACGATTTTCAGCGGAAGCGGAGTATAGGAGTTTAGCTGGGACTGTCTGTAAGGTAAAGTGGTTATCATATTTATTGCAGGAGCTGAAGGTGCCGCTAATTACTCCTATTCCGTTACACTGTGACAACCAAGCCGCCACACACTTGGTTGCGAATCCTGGCTTCCACGAAAGGACAAAACACATAGAGATGGACTGTCCTTTCATTCGAGGCCACTACAAGAATGGTTTTATTCATCTCTTGTATCTTCCAACTGCTCATCAGCTTGCAGACTTATTTATTAAGGCTTTACCATTACATCCTTTTCAGTATTTGTTGTCCAAGATGGGCTTGGGGTTATCTCCCGTTGCTCCATCTTCCGGGGTGTGTGTTGGAAAATAAACTGGAGTCTTAATTGAAGAATGTGAGGGTGGTGATGATGGCAGGATCAGTGCAGTCTGATGCTGTGTGTTTGGTTTCATGGTTATAGCTCTATATGTAGTTTTGTTAGTGTCTGTGGAAAAGTCGCTGGTTCTAAGAAGTCGCCAGTTTGGTTTTATTTTTGGTCACTGTAATTTTTTGTATAAAAGACACTTCTCTATTTTTTTTGGAATGACAGAACCAGAGTTGTAGACTTATTCTTCCCTCTCGAAACTTCTTCCTGGTTACTGTTCATATCCCTAGCTCGTCTCTGTCAATTTGAAAATTCTCAACCAATTAGCTGCGATTACTCATATCAAACATTGTAAAAGGTTAGTTTCAAAGAGAACCAAAATTCGAGAGATACTACCCGTCATCAAAAAAATTATTGATTTTTTCGGTAAATGCCTTTTTCTACAACTTCGGGTCACCGAAAGAAAATCTGTCACCATTTTTGGAATCCTCGTGTCGAAACCTTTCAAAAATCGGTCATAGATTCTGATTTAGGTAACTTTACCACCAAAAAAACTAAAACCCAATTAAGTTTGGATTTTAAGAGCAATAAACTTAACTCTAATCTTAAATAGTATTTCTCAACCACGAGCGATAAAATGAAAGTTTAGGGCTTATTTCTCAATATATTTGGCATAAAAATTTCGAAACTGGTCTAATTTGTATCAGTTTAATATTTTAACTAGTCTTACCGAATTCGTTTCGATAAAACAACCATTTTAGAAAAAAAATTCCGGCTCCATAATATTATTCTTAAATAAATTGGCAACAAATGAACGAATGATCCGGATTATGAACCGCGGTCCTGTTAATGTAAACACAATCCCTTATATTAAATATTAAATTATATTTTTAATTTATATTAATAAAACTTTTGTATATAATGAAATTTTGTGGATGCAGGGGTGATTGGGCCCGCTCAAGCCCCCCTCTATATCCGCCCATGTCTTGGTGGCAGGGCTTTCCACATACCAGTCATAACGGTGAAGTGCCAATAGGGATCTTTAAATCAATCCTATATGACCAGAAGGCATCAGAGAGCTTTGCTGTATTTTCTCGAATAAAACAACATGAGAGCTTATTAGAAATGGAGGAATTTCGAATCCCATATATATGAAAATTTGGAACTCGAATATTCCTCCAAAGAAATTACACTCAAATTTCATGGAATCAAAATTCTTCCACCGAAATGAGTGTGTCACATATGATTTGCCAAGTGTGTCTTAACTCCCTTACATGCTATTGCAGTAAGGCATTGGTAGGGTTCCGTTATTGAAAAAAAGGATAATGGGACGGTGATAGGAGGAGAATTTCAACAAAAAATAGGCACATTTTATGGTCACAGATTGCAAATTTTCAATGTTTTTCTTGCAATTTTACGCTAAATTGTATTGCAGGCCTATATTCATATGTACATTTCAATCAATTATTACTTATTGGGGCAGGTTCCGATGACATGATTTTATACATGCATGCCACTAGGATTGTCCGTTGACGGAATTGGGCACATCGTTA
>JAOYMZ010019639.1:0-18659 GCA_025802335.1 Pinguicula primuliflora
CAAAAAATTATCTGTCGTCTTATTACGCAAAAAATAGTAATTCTTTTCATAATGATACACCTAATAATAAAACAGTACCATTCAACAATAAAATGCATAAATTAGCAAAACAATTATAATTTAATCAAAGAGGAAAAAAATAGAAAAAAATACTTTTTACACCCATTATTGCGCCTTCAGTCTTCAGAAATCAGAGTTCAAGCCTTCATACTTTTCGTGAGCATTTGGCTGGGCTGGGAATTGATTACGAACAGAATCTTTGTTCCCCGTCTGAAAGAGTGAATGGACTTCAAAATTCTGTTGGATTTCAAATTCTTTTTATAGGCCCTAAGATTCGGGGATTCGGGGCTCGGGGTGCCCGGGTCCCCCCGGGCACCTTGGTGCATCCGCCCATGCCAGTACCATGTCATTTGTTTGGATATCAGGCTTATATCCTGTATACCTTCTCCATCGAATCTGATATTGTAGCACTCTTTCCAAATATACTAAAGTATTGCCTGCCGTATTGTTTTTGCGACCTCCTCCTCTCTTTTGGTCAGAAAATGCAGTAAGAATGCCTGCCAGTGAGAAGTTAAAGTTGTGTTTGGGAGAGCTTATGCTTTTGCAGGACTTTTGCAGAAGGACTTTTGCAGAATGACTTTTGAATGTGTAAGAATAATTATATCACATTTAAATTTCGAATTAATTTCAAAATTACTACTGAAAAAAGCCATTCAAAAATTACTCTCACCTAACTTATGACTTTTAGCTTTTTCCTGACTTTTTTGTAGATAAGTCAAAGCAAAAGCTGATTTACCAAACACTGCAAAAACAGCTTATGCTGTGAAAAAGACAAAAGAAGCTGTGAAAGAACTGTACAACGTAAGTTTGGTTGGGCTAGCATGTTGAAACCTAGCCATTCTGCAATGTTGTCCCAGCGCTACTATATTATGTATTATATACAAGTTCAAATTAACTGCATCAAGGAAGATAGAGTTGACATGTATCTACCGTATTATTAGTATATATTATATCCCACTGATTAGTTATTGGAACGAACAAAGATTCGTTGCCTTCAGGTCTATCTATACATACATATTACATCATATTTACTAAAACTGATCAGTCATCCTCCTCATCTTTCATTTCGGACGTTGCAGTTTGGTTCATCATGAACATCCAGGTGTCTCCTTCCTTGATTTCCCATTGTTTCTTCAACTCGTTGATCGTTTTGGCAGCTGCTGCAGCAATGGCAGGATTACTATCTTCTACCAGTCTCTGCAAGCAACACAACGGATATGGAGAATGGTCTCACAAGTAACGACCAAAGGGGGCGAGGGCGAGGGCGGGGAGTTTATGCTACCTGGAGGGCGCCCATGCCAGCGTTTCCAAGGGTCCACATCGATGGAGCTGCCGACAATGCATTAGCCAATGCCCTCCTGTGTATGATAAACCGACGCCATTTCACAGAGTCATAGCTTGAATAAACCGAAACCAAACATAACCCAGTAAATCCACAATTAGGCAGGTCTGGGAAAGTTAGGATGTACGCAATCATACTCTCACCCCTTAACACAAATCAATTAGCCAATTTACTGATACTCAAGTTCAGCAGATACCTTGTACTGACATCAGGAGAAGTTGAACACTCGGCCAGCAATGATACACTACTTTTACCATCCATTGCATCAAGATCAATAAGAGCTGACACCAGCAGTTCCAGCTGTTACAAACAGAAAAAAAAAGTTGAGAAAAGAACTAAACTGAAGCATGAATGTTGTTTTATTCCTTGTCTTGGGGAAAGGCGAACCTCTTCAGGGTCAGTATAGTCAATGCCATCAGCTTCAGAAAGTGCTGAAGCTATGCTCCAATATGCTTCCTACGAGTTAAATGATAAAAAGGGTAGAAATAAGTGATTCTAGCTCAACCACATTCTATCTGATAAAAATAGAATATTCTCTCATAAGAACACCTGAACGGCATTTATACGATCAGGAGATATATCGTCAGGAATAAACTCAAGAGTTTTCCCATTCTTTTCAAGTGTGATGGAATCTCTTTTCCTGGAATTCACTACGGTCAGAAGAGAATCCTGTATATTTGAATGGCCACGAAGCTATCCGTAATAGAAACTTACAATCTGCATATTTTGTTCACCATCATGTCGTGAATGTTTTTGACAAACTGCAAGACCAGAGACAGAGACATCAATTCTTGAATCATCAATAGAACCAAAGGCAACAACACATAAATCACACAGAGAGGTGGGTTGAACTTGGGGCATGACATATCAAACATTTTCTTTTCATATAGGAATATATAAAAGAATTCTGGGTTCTAAAAAAGGTGTTTGGGTGGGAGTGAACAGAAAAGCATTCTGGATAACAGCATACTTCTAAAGCCAACAAAGAATCTTCCACGGCACGTCGTTTGGCTACAAAATCTGCTCGCTTCAAATCAGCCTGCACGTGAGCAAATGGAGTTGGATAATTTTAAGATATTTAAAAGAAACAAGAATACTGAAAGTGGATTTGAAACATTAATAGTTTGTATAAAAACTGGCATTCTTAAGTTTTTTTTAACAGTATCCCCAGTCCCCCAGACATAATAACTGTTCTTCCTTATTATACATTTCAAAATTAGTTAGATGTCCAAATCTCTGCTTGAAGACTCTTCTGGTGATTCATAAAACTTGTGCAATCTCAGAAGTTCAAAGTTCCTAAGGAAAATATCTTAGAGAGGCTTTTCTAAGGTTCCCCATCTCAGAATGCAAAGTTACATCATCGTCCAAATGAAGAAAAAAGAAAATGATTACAACTAGAAACAAATTTAACAACAAAACAGCAATGGAACACAATTATCAACCTCTAATGCACCGTCACTCCAATGCTTGTCAGCAGCAGTTTTTAGTCGGAATTGAGCTTTACTTTTCAGAATCTGGAAAACACGCACTAATAAGATATACTAAAAATGGCAATGCTTCAGTTTGTATATGAGATGGTTAGGCATAGAAATTCCTCACAGTGGCAACATAGTGAAGACTCTCAGCTTTTCTCTTCACATCATGATCAATTTTCCCAGTATCTTCTCGGGCCCGTGCTATCAAAATACAATTCAATTACTTAAATAGCGAATAATAGCCAAGTCAGTCATGTAATCTCTTCCCTTAACAGGTTAAGTATTTTTGTTGCCTAATTGCCTTGCATAATTTTATTTTGCTGGTGGATATACAATGATAACATGCTCATTCTGGGATAGATTAACTGAATAACTGAGTCATAGCACTTTCTGGAGGTTCAAATTCTGGGATGTGCAGTCTATTTACTGATTAGATTATTCGGTCAAGAGATGCTTACCATCCAACTTAAGGAACTCTGAGTTGAGAAATGCAACGTCTTGTCGTGCACGTTCATCCAACTTCATTATTTCTCTAGTTCCAAGTGTTAAAAGGTCAGAGGGCATTCAAGACAGATATGGCAGTGATGGTACATTTTGCATATCAACCAACACAATAAATAAATTTTGCATGTTTCTTCTTTCCATCGGTCAACAAACTTATCTCTCAAGTTATGGATCGCTGGAGCTTTTGTTGGTAACTTAATGTACATCTTTGGGCAAAGGGAATAGTAAGCTAACAGAATTCTCAGAGTTGCATAATATTATTTCGAGCCTTGAGAGAAGTATAATATCATGATTATGCAAGATTGTTCTTACCTTGAAAGAAGTATAATATCATTTCGAGCCCTTTCATTCACAAACTTTGCATCATTGTAAACGAATCTGCATGCCTCCGAAAATCCTTGAATCGATGATGTACTTTTCCCAATGCCGATGGAACGATCACCTTCAAAATTAGAGCTGATTCAAAAAAATAAAATTAAGTAGTCACGTCCAAAAAATTTCCCCTCCATACCTTATATCCAGATTAATGGTCCAGAATTCTAATCGTGGCCGCCCAAATGATGTGAATCCGACGACTACGATTAGATTCTGGACCCAAGGCACCTTAATTGGAATATCATAAAAATTTTCTAGTCACGTCATAGCCAGCTTGAGCAGGTTTACAGAAAATGACTGTAAAGAAAATAGTAGATGAGGAAAGAAGCAGTGTCTGAGGTTTGATCTTTCCAGAGCAAAAGAAAAAAAGTATATTGCAAATATACTTATTAACAAGATAAATGCACTGAAAAGCAACTAATATCGTGTTCAAAAGCATTGAAATTCATTGACATGGGGAACACTAAGTTAAGAAGACCATACCAAAAATTCAAAACGAGACCATGGAGAAGGCAAATCACTTCTACCACAGGAAAACATTTCAAATAAAAAATTTGAATTTTAGAAAAGAAGAGCTGCCGTCAAGAATAAAAGCATTTGATGTAAGCTGTCGAATAAAAAGATCGGCTAGATCTCAGATATATACGCAGTGAAGTAAACTCGAAGGAACACGTTTAATGAAAATACCAAGCATGATATTTTAGGAAACATAATAAAAATTGAGAGAAGCCCATTTAAGAGTTTGGTGTGAAAAATAAAAGAAAGAAGAAAACCAACAAAATGAGAATGGTTTTCGATCTATACTTTTGAGCTTCACCACTTCATACAAGGTAAGAAACTATACCTGGGAGAATTTGAACAATCATCATAATGACTCACACGTTCTTTTGTTTCTGCATTGTCTGTTTCAGTTGACAGACACACCAAAGAACATCCACGATATCCAATAGAACTACTTAATTTTCCACCTAAAGCCCAGAATTCCTTGCTCGACAACTTGATATTCAACTTTGAGGAATACACCTGGCCTTTTCTACAGTGGTTGACACCTTGGCTTGCTGTAATTAACTTTGGGAGGTGCAGTGCTTTTGATGCTGGGTAAATAACCCCATTGGACTTGGCCATGGTTTAAGATCACAAAAAACAAAAACGGTTGAACAGGGGCAAGAAGAGATGGAGAGATTTTCAATGCAGATATGTAATTACCCAGTCTGGCATTCGCCCCAAAGGTTAGAAAGCTGTAGAAACCAAAGAAGTATCAGTCATGTGTCAAAAGATAATCAATCTATACGACAAACTATGAAATTGAATGGGAATATTGTCATGCAATATTTGTGGCCCATGGCATTTATCTACAGCAATTGGAGCTAAAAGTTCAAGCTTGCAAGCCTATATACCGCAACCAACTTAATACACCATGAACAATGCCAAAAAGGAATTCATATATATGTTGAGATAGGATACGAGTTCTACTTAAGAGAACAAATGTTGAAGCCTAAATCAAGTTACAACCTAAATTTGTATACCAAGATATGGGATATGAAATTCGAGAGATTATCAGCATCTCCCCTACACTGATATTCATTCACCTATTATCCAATATTGCGCTCGACAGTAAATATCAATAAAAAAAAGTTGATAAACCCACCCTTCCTGCAAAATCAACATCTTGAAGACTGATTTCATTTCATAAGCAAATCAATTTGCATAAACCATACCAATACCCATCTCGCTATGATTTAGGAACAGGGTTTGCGCCATTGAAATCATAAATAGTGAATACTGAACACACAACCAGTTAAGTAAAATCTGAGAATTAAGGAAATCCTCACCTCTGCAAGACCAAACAGGAGGGAGGAAGGGAAAGAGAGAGTATGGGTAGAATCGCTTCGTGGGATAATTACTCATTCAGTGGACAACATGTGATGTGAAGAAGGTGAAGGACGAGTCGATGAAATTCAAGCCACAATCTCAACGTGTGGCCCCTCAATTACCAACAGTGTCCAAAACTCCCACTCATAAGAAACCAACGATTATTCAGTCCGCAACTCTATTTGGCAGCTTGCAAATACAAAATTAACAACTTTCCTTTGATTCAATGACAACGTTTCGTGGAATATTTTGTGGGAAACCCCCCGAATCCCTGGAGAATGCGTGGTGCAGACTTGCACTTGAATAGAAAACAGACCGCTTAGCGCTTATCTACTGCTCGGCTTTGTGTGCATAGTTGCAAGCTAAATTAATTCGTAGTAAGGTGGGCCTCATTAGAACTATAAAATTATAATGAAGACAGCTTGATTTGTTGGTAATTAGGTGGACTTTGATTAAGAGGTCTCGAATTTAAGCTCCAGCAAAAGAGTCTTGGTCAGGCCTAATCTATATGAGCCTTTGGGTTGGGTACAGGCCCCCTAAATTAGTCAGAAGTGTATAAATTCTTGAATACTGAGGAGGAGATGGAGTATTTCTCTCATTTACGTACCTAAAAAAACTATAAAATTATGTTGATGGGTTGTAATCAATTTTCTTATTTATATTAGTAAATTTAAATTATTGCAATGGATATGAAATGTATTGATTTTGCTCAATTGGGTCAATTTTCATTCTGTGATCAATAATAGAATTTTTTCGGAAATAATTACGAGAACTTAGAAAACAATCATCGAGACCTCCGTAAACAATGCCTAAATTGGACTACACCTCCAATGGGTTTGGGACCATGGGGCTAATACTCGGGAATTTGTCCGAAAATACTCTCGGCTTACGACCGCCCGCTCCGATATCATGATAAGCCGAAGAAAATCAAAGATGGAGAAAATTGTTTCTCTTGTATTGAAAAATTGATTTACATGTTTTGTATTTATACACAATCTTCCATGATTCTATAAATTTATGTGATCCCTAAATTATAGAAATCATGTATTATGGAAAGGATTTGCTCAATCCTTTCCATACCTAAGTCTTAACACAGTTTATTGCTGATTAGTCCAAAATTTGCTTGCTGCCATTCTGGAAAATCTGTGTTACTGCAAATCACCATTTTTATGTCACCTGAATTCCTATCGATAATTAACAGTCCAAGCATGTTACCATACCATGATGCGAACCCAGTCAACTCTTGTTGACAATCGATTTTTCCATGGTAATTTTCCCAAAATTTACCACGACAATTTTATCCACATTCCTCATCATCTTCATTAACTATTTCTTCCCCGTCTGTGTTAACGTGACTGCATTGCAAATTTACAGTCCTATATAAGTTTCTCCAATCATTCGCCCCTCTCCATAAAACCTACTAGCACTACAGTCTACAGGAACTAGAGAGATGGCTAGCACAAGTCGAAACATTTGGTTGGCATTTGCCATGTTATTCCTGCTGGCTTTGTCCACTGCGGTTCATGTCAGTTTTATTACACAGAAAACTTGAGTCTTGCCTGTGGTTGTACGATTGACTCTCTAACTTCACTTGTTTGTTTTTTCTCATCGCAGGGAGAGAATAACCTTCAGCCTCAAGGTATTACAATTTACAATACATACGAATTTTCTAGTGGACAATGATCTATCCCGATTATAATGGTGACGGTTGGATTTTAATATTATGATCACCATCAATATCTAACGTTCACAATTATAACTCGGTATGGATCGGTATATAGCATGTGTAATGCATATGAACATATCTATTCATTATACTCAGATTTTTTTTCTGAAAAAAAAAATGTGACTTGCGATTCAGATTGCCTGCCCCGATGCTCTTACCGTTGCTCCGCGACGTCGCATCGCAAGCCTTGCATGTTTTACTGTCTCAAATGCTGCGCCAAGTGCCTCTGCGTTCCGCCGGGTACAAATGGAAACAAAGAAACATGCCCTTGCTACAATGACTGGAAGACAAAGGAAGGAGGACCAAAATGCCCATAAATCAATGCATGTGATGTGATGGATTATTTCGATGTTGTTCTTATTTATTGATATTGATCATTTATTCTTATTTGAAAATGACAACAATGTTTCAAGAAATATATTGATATTTAAAAGTTAATTGAATTTTATGGGTCACTTATTTTGATCATGTAGATCTTGAAAATTGGATTAAAAGAGTACAAAAGAACGAACTAAATGACTTAGATATGGAAAGGACTAAGTCAATCCTTTCCATTATACGTAGGGATCACATAAATCCCTTCCTGATTTATACGATCCGAAGATTGTGTATTTGTCCATAAGTACAAACCGTGTAAACAATTTTCTTCAATCTCTTTATTTTCTTTCGCTTAGGCTGTCCGCAACCATGGAGGAAGTTTCCTCCCTTTTTATCTATACATATCATATCAATCCACTTTTCTCTCTCCTATCTATCCTCCATATTTTCTCTGTCCTATCTATCCTCCATATTCCACAACCATAGAAGGAAATTTTTACCCCTACAATTTTATTATTATTATTTTATAATTTATTTTATCATACTTTTTTTAAAATATTAATTAAATAATAAATGTTAAAATATATATTAGTATTTTTATTAATTAAAATACTAATTTTGATCTTAGGGGGGAGGAAAGTGGGTAAAAAGAAATCCTTCCACCCACCTTCCTTCCATTTTCCATGGACGCCTCAAATGGGGTGTCAATGGAAAATGGAAATTTTCATGGAAAGTTATTAACTGGCAACCCGTTTTTCACCATTTTGGGGAGGAAATTTCCCCTGGGATGTGGAAAGCCTTATCAATTATGGTATCGGAGCCAAGGACAGTCTCCAAATTTTTGACTTGATCACCAAGGCGGATCGTTTGAGCCAAGGACAGACCCAAATCGAGGACTATTATGGAAAGTGCAGTACATTATGGCTCAAAATTGATCGACGACGTCCGAATCTAATGAAGACAGTTGCGGACAACACAAAATACAATTGGATTCTGGACGAACATCGCCTCTTCTCCTTCCTCGCAGGCCTCAATAATGAGTATGAACCCATTATCCGAGACTTGCTGAAAGATGATCCATTACCCTCAGTTGAAGTCGCTTATGCGACGATCTGGAGGGAGGCCACACGGAAGTAGATTTTACACTCCACGACAATGCTCAACACTCCGTACCCATCATCGGGTGTTGGGACAGGATTGGTAGCTAAGAACGACAGTGGGATTCATCGGTCCAAAACTGGAATTCCGCGACCTCAGCCACAAAATTAGGGTAATTACCGGACGAAGCGGCGGTCAGACGACAGATTCACGATCAAATCTTCATTCTACCGCCCAAATGTACGATGTGAGTAGGCAAAATTCTAGGGCATATCAAGGTCGAGTGCTTCAAACTGAAAGCGTACCAGAATTCACAGCATAGAGGATGCCGTGATAGTCGCGTTGCAGTTGCTGACAGGAATCACCTACACGCATGCAGCGACGGTGACAATCCCATCGTAAATGTTAGAATCGCAGGAACGAGTGGAGAGAATGTGGGGCGAAATACTTAGGTGCAGGATCCGACAGAAGGAGGACCATGTAATCTGGGTAAAGTGTCTGCGCAATTACAGAGTTGCCCTTATATTTATGGGCCACGATTTTTTAATGCTGATTTGCTGAATTTAATTGAGGAAATTGAGATTGGGCCAGTGGGCTCGAATACAACAAGAAATTGTGAATTATTTCAGCCCAAGTCATAGGTTGGTCTGATTTCTCTTCTGCAGGGCCAGAAATTAGGCCTAAGGCAGAAATTGGAGTTGCCATTGTTATGTAGGGAAGTGATAAATGGATTTTTGACTGCGGTGATAAATGAACATGATAAATGGCAGAAATAGTAGGACCATGGAAAGAAACATGATAAATGGATTTTTGACTGCGGTGATACGGACACCATTACTTGTGATCCCTCTAATATTCACTGTTTGCAAGATTCCAGTAAGAAAGTGGTCCAAACCGCAAACGGTGAATTTGCCCTAATCAAATGAGCTGGTGTTATTACTATTTTCCCTACAATCAGAATATCTAATTGTTTATATGTGCCTTCGCTATCTTACAAGCTATTATCTATTAACCATGTATCTAAGGAGCTTAACTGTGTGGTCATGATGTATCATACTTTTTGTGTTTTACAGGATATTCGTTTGAGGAAGATAATTTGGCGTGGCACTGAGAAGGATGGCTTGTATTACGTTGACGAAGTGGATTCGGTGCTGGGAAGATAATTCGGCGTGACACTCTTGACTCATGGGTCTAGCTAATCTAAAAATTGGTTGTGACATTGACATCTTGGTCATCCATCCTACAGTATCTTAGCCGATTATTTCCTCAAGTTTCTAAAATTCCATTGAACTGTGAAACGTGTGCTTTATCTAAGAGTCATAGACATTCATTTCCTATTTCGAACACTCGTGTTTCGCATATTTTTTCCTTTGTATATTCGGATGTTTGGGAACTTGCTCCCTCTGTTGGGGTACAGGGATTTCTTTATTTTATTCTATTTATCAATGATTGTTCTAGAATGACTTGGGTTTATTTTCTTCGGCATAAGAAGTTTTCAAAAAATTCTCCCAATTTTATCAAATAATCCTTACTCAGTTCAAAAGTAAAATTTAGATTCATAGATCCTGTGAACCATCAAATGGAAATTTTTTGTCTGAAAAAATTGATGATACACCAAACCACTTGCTCTTATTCTCCCCAATAAAATGGTGTGACTGAAAGAAAAAATCATTTTTTACTTGAGATTACATGGGCCCTTATGATTGAGTCGAGAGTTCTCAAAGTTTTTTGGCCTGAAACTGTATCTGCTGCTACATATTTAGCTAATCGGCTACCCACCTAGATCCTGAATTTTCGAACCACTATTCAGACTTTATGTGATTATTCTCGTATTCCCCCACCTTTGACTATTACTCACTGAGTATTTGGTTGCTCTTTTTATGTTCATGCCCCAAAGGTGAATAGGTCAAAATTCGATTCTTGTTCGGAGAAATGTGTGTTTGTTGGATATGAGAAGTCCCAAAAGGGGTATCATTGCTATAATACCCTCACTCATCGAATGTTTGTCATCATGGATTGTGATTTTGTCGAGACTGAATATTTCTATCATACACCTACCCAATCATGGAGTCAGGGGGAGAGTGATTCATGTGACGTCCTTGATTGGTTGAGTCCATCTTCTAGTGAGCTGCCACCGTCCACGATTGTGCCTCACGCACCATCTATCCCATCATCTTCATCCATAATCCCACCTGCATCATCTCATGTGCCTCACACACCAGTCCTACCTAAGCCCACTCATGAGTCGAGTAGACCGCCCACTCCGGAGCACAGCGATGACGTAGTATAGTCAGACTTAATAGAGCAACCCCGGATGCCTTCTTTGATGGATACTCCGGTATGTACACTATCTCTTGAGCCAGCCGATTCTATCGATATTGTGTTGTCTGACCATGATCCAGAATCTCAGTGCCCTGTTACTCCTATTCGAGTTCTCCCATATCGATCTACTCGAGAAATTCCCCAGAAGAGGTTTACTCCTGAGCATGACCCAAAGACTAAGAGATATCCTGTTGCTGATGTCGTGAGGGGGAGCATGTCGGCATCTGCACGTGCATTTATCTTTGCAGTTTATAGGAGATTTCTCCCAAACCATGCTCGGATCCCACAGGAGCTTCGAAAAAGTTTGAAGGGAAGTACTACTCCGAAAAAGGAGATCAAGCTAGTCTCAATAGAGACAAATCAGACACCAACAAGATCCTTGCAGTTTATACCAAAGCCAGAAGTAGCAATGTGGCTGGAGACATGCCTCGTAGGTAAGCCCTCTCCAATTCTGGGTACTGAATCAATGAATGAGATAATACATTCATCTGGATACCGAGGAGCTACAACAGTCAAACTTGAAGGTGGAGAGGTTCTTGTTCGATTACTGAACTTGGAGATGAGATCCAAAATGTTGGCTGACTATAGCACGACCCATAAACTATGCCTTCATAGCCTAAGACCCTGGAGAGTGGTAGGAGGTAGACTGATGCGGACATTGTGGATACGAGTACAGGGAACTCCACTTCATTGTTGGAGTAAAGATTTCTTCGAGAAGGTGGAGGCTGAGCTTGGCACTGTGCTAGCAGTAGACGAGAAGACGCTTAACATGATGGAGATGCGATTTGGGAGGGTCCAGCTGCTAACAGAGACGGATAATCCTATCTCTGAGTTGATAAAGATAGATACAGGGGTTGAATCATTCAATGTGCAAGTGAAGGAGGAGTAAATTGAAGGATTCAAAAAATCGTTGGAGCTGCAAGAGATTATCGGCGGGAGATAAGTTACAGTATGATGAATGGCCGGAATTGAGCATTGCTCACCCTCAGGATTCGGATATGGAGATTGACTCAGCAATAAGCCAAGACGCCGAGAAAAGGGACAAGAGTTCCCAGTCCGAACACAAAGATGTCGTTGTGATTTCGCCGATGATAGAAGATTCCAGCCAGATGGAAAATCTGGATCGGGACGACAGGTCGCCGGAGGAAGCGAACAACACGGCAGTTAATGATAGCGCATCCCAAGCCAAAGAGACGCAAGTCCATCGTCCTACAATAATGGAGATCCTGCCTGCCCATCTCACCCAGGACATAATGGAGGGTAGAGAGGATGAATTCGAGGAGGAATTAAGGTCAGTAAATGGAGAAATTGATGCGGAGAAGATGGAGCGCCCTCAAATGGATAAATCTGGCTTCATGGACGCAACCCTAGGAAGGTTGGAAGAAGAAGAGTACTCATGTGGCTCATTTATTTCCAACACAAATCAAGGAGAATTGAACTTGAATATGCATAGAGTCACGCAGAGAGATTTGAATTGGAAGGAAATTCAATTCACTGCAATTAAGGTATTGGGCCATGATGAAAAAGTTTGGGTGAGAAGATATATGGACCAGATTGGGACCAGAATTAAACTAAGGACGAATAAGCCCATTCCCTTCAAGAGGGTGAGTGACAACGAAAATTATTCTGCCAGTCTTCTACGCAAGTCGAAGGCCGAGGAACTTTGGGTACCGCGAAGAGAGAAAATGAGATAACTAAGACGCCAAGGGAAAATTACGAGAACTACTTTCTTGAAAGTCGATGATGACGAGTTTGCGTCTTACATAAGAGAAACGTGGGAGATAACCCTGACCCAGCGATTGAGGCTATACTTATCGATTTTGAGTATACCTATGAATGATCTAGAAAGTTTAGAATAAGACAGGACCTAGATTTCCCAAACTCTACGTTGTACACAAAATATCAATTTATAAAATTTTAATACTTACCTGCTCAAAAAAAAACTCCCACTCGCTAACTTGGGCCTGCATAGACCATATCATATAAAGTTAATCCAATACACTTGACTTTTTTTTGGTAGGTAATACACTTAGGCCCTGTTTGCAAGTTCTACTGAAAAGCTGCTTTTGGCTTTTGACGGTGCTTTTAAAAAAAGGTGCTTTTATAAGAAAGTTATAAAGTATTTGCAGTATGAGCTTTACTGTGACAAAAGTTTAAAAAAAATAGATGACAAAATGGATATAATACAAGAAATTTTTTTGGTATTTTGATATTATCGATTTGTATATAGACAAAATTATCCTAAAAGTGAATTTTTAAATATTTACAAAATTGCCAACGCCTTAAGCCTCTCAGAAGCTACTCCAAGGTAGCTTTTGGTTTTTAGAAGCTTTTCCACCGTCAAAAGCTAAAATTGCAAACAATGTAAAAGGAACTTCTACGATTGAAAAGTCAAAATGAGTTGGAAACAGGCACTTGCTCTTTATCAGACGGCCAATACACTTAACTCTACAAATTTCGCATATAATTTTCTTTTCCAAGTTTCAAAGGAAGTAGAGTGCAGCTGGAGGCAACTCCAATGGTTTTCCTGTTGCATTCAAATTCATTCGTTCAAATCTCTGATTCTCTCGTATCATTCAGAAATTCCGCCAATGTTACTCGGTTTCATGAATCATTCGGACCGCTGCAATGCCCTAATTTGGAGAAACAGTGGTCGAGGAGGAGATTGTCGGTCCATTGTTCGGGAAACGCAACTCATTCTCTAAGGACTTGCAAGAACTGTATGAGCCAGTTCGATCCTTTGCTCAATCATCCTCGTGCTTGCAGTTATCATACTGCTCATTTTGGGGGTAAGTTTGTTGTTCACAATCTTTTTCCTGTTTCTAGCATTAAATCAGAGAGAGAGAGAGAGAGAAAGATCCTCTGGTTGTCGCTTGAAGTTTGGAATGTTTGATCAAAATCATATTTTACAACTTCCATGAGGTGGAAGATTTTGCATCCCCAAGTCTTTTGGTGGTGGGTTCTAGGTAGAAGCTTGTTTCGGTTATAGAAATCCTGCATAGAGTGTGTATCTGGTGAAACGAAATTGTGATTTGAAAAATGCAGAATGCTTGTTTCTGGTTGGACTCGTTGATGTACGCAACTAGATAATCACGAATGTAATTTGAAAGCACTCAGTTGAGGAATGGGCTTCCGAGTAAGGAGGCCATGGCAATATTAGGTTTATTTTTGCTAGCAAAACTGCTTTTACCGTCACATTGGAGCCTGAGAGAGATGATGCTAAACATATTCCTCATTTAGTATTTTGATAAGAAAGAGTATCTTAAGTTTGAATTTTGACGCACGCTCCAGTATCTTAAGAATGAGTCATGACCAGTTGAAAGCATTCCCTTCTTAGTTAATCGATTTTCTATTGAAGTTCACCAAACATCTTTGGCAACAGTAGATCTTCATACAGTTGTGGAGCTTTGTATGTTGTCTCTGATTCTGCATTATGGGCTACTATTGATTTCCAAGATTGGTGTTGTGTGTTGTATTTCTTTGACCAGGAGAAACTAAGAGGAAGTTCGAGAGCGTGTACACAGGTGGCACAATGGACACTCCAGACTCTGGACGGGTTCTCCAGTACTGGCATTGCTGTGGTTCTGAAGATCCCTTCCATCTGGGATGCACAGCTTCACCTCATTATTCTTATGATGATTGATTTATGAAATTGAAGTGGCGTACATGTACATCTGATCCTGCAACGGTTAATTTGTTTTTAAATCTGTAATAACATTTTTTTCAAAGCAACATTTATCACAACTTGTACAACTTTTGACTTTTCGTATGTTTGACAATCAGCGTAAAACAAGAGGAAGCGTGACGCAGCATTCCACCACAAATGATACGTGCTGAATTTTGGAGAAAATTTGTATGTACACATCAAAATTTTAGAGCTTTATCTTAATCAAAATTGTAATCCTAATCGTTATATTCACATCATTTAAATAAACAGTATTAAAATTATGGAGCTAAACTCATTAATCAAGTTTATGAACTTCAAAATTTTTGGAACTTTAGATACAAATAGAAAAACTCACGACTATGAACAAAGTGAACACGACTTGAAGCGAGCGACTGCAAGTGAACAAGATGCTGTTGTTATGGAAGAAATGAAAATAATGTTCGTTTTATTCATTTTTGTCGTACATGTATCATTTATGTTCCAGTCATCCAAGGGGAGATTTTACTATTTGTATGAAAATGACGAGAAAGTAGAAAAAAAGAACCAGTCCTCTTCTGGAAAAAGATTCTCACCAAAATTCATAAATACACTAGTGTCTCTCTTTGTTCTTCCGTTGTGTCATTTTTGTTATTCCCTGTTTTTCACTTCTGTTCTAAGTCTAGGTCTTGTTGGTTTTAGCTTCCTGTGTAAGTTAGTGTAGCTACTTTTTGTCTTTCCATCCGCCTTTAATGTCTACCGAAGTTGTTGAAATCCGTTGACAAAGTTGGGATTTTGATCTTGGATTTCTGAACGTTTGAGTGAAATTTCTGAGCTCGGTGCCTTTTACAGAGAGAGTTGTTGTTGGTTCATGGAGTCATTTCCGTCCCATATAAAAGCGAATATGCAGGGAGGGAGACAGGATTTTGTTCACGCTCTTCTTCCACTGCTGAAACTCATCACTCTAACTGTTATCGGATTAATTCTCGCCCACCCCAAAACCCAACTAGTCCCCAGAACCACTTTCAAGCTTCTTAGCAAACTCGTTTTCGCCTTGTTCTTACCTTGCTTGATCTTCACCCATCTCGGGGAAACGATTACTTACAAGAATTTTCTTCAATGGTGGTTCATACCCTTTAACGTGATTCTCAGTACTGCTATTGGTTGTCTTTTGGGGCTTTTGGTGGTGAAGATATGCCGCCCCCAACAGGAATTCAATAGGTTTACTATCATTATGACAGCCTTTGGGAACAATGATAATCTCCCTCTTGCTGTTGTAGGCTCCGTGTGTCGTAGCCCTGGAAATCCATTTGGGCCCAACTGTCTCACAAATGGAACTGCATACATATCCTTCTCTCAATGTGTTGCTGTTTTCCTTGTTTACACTCTTGTTTACAGCATGATGAAACCCCCCATGGAGTCTGATCCTGTTTATGGAGTTGATGAACTGGGGTACTCTGATGATCTGATTAGGCCACTTCTGGATGGAGAAGCTGAGGATACTAAAAGAATCTCTACTACTCAAGAACCACCTGATAGACCTTCTATGAGTTCTATTCTCCACCCTTTAACTGTCTCCACACTGTTGGCTTGCCTTGCAGGAACGGTTCCCGTCATCAAATCCATCCTCTACGGCGATGATGCTCCGCTATCATTCATCACGGATAGCTTCGAAATCATGGCCGGAGCTATGGTGCCATCTGTGATGCTCATTCTTGGAGGAATGCTTTCAGAGGGGCCTAAAGAATCACAACTCGGGATTCGAACAACAGTCGGCATCATCATAGCAAGGCTCTTGGTGCTTCCTCTGATCGGCATTGGAGTGATCTCCGCGGCAGATAGGCTGAGATTACTCATTCCCGGTGATCAAATGTATCGATTCGTGCTTCTCTTGCAGTATACTACTCCCAGTGCCATCCTGCTGGGGGCTGTTGCCAGTTTGAGAGGCTATGGAGCCAGTGAAGCTTCAGCACTACTCTTCTGGCAGCACATTTTTGCTGTCTTCTCCCTTACAGCGTATGTATTAGTCTACTTCAAGATGCTGCTATATTACCATTGAGGTCTGTTTTCCTATCATGAATTTTCTGGCATTCCTGATATTAAATTGTGTGTATTTGGATTATGTGTCCGTAGGATTGTCCAAGTATAATACGTAAGAAACATGAGATATAACAGCCAACTATGTTGTTGTCGGGTAATGGCATGACATTTGTGGCTATAAACTTTTTGCAAGAGTGGGTATCGGCTATAAATATATAGTGTTCCAAAAAGTGCTGGGATATCTTTAAGCGGTCGCATAACGCCTAAGCGGTGGCATAACGCTTAGGTGTTCGGCCCATACATCATTCACGGCGGAGGCGACCGGCTAGTACCTAATCGTTGAACAAATAAGATAATGTGAAAGTTAGATGTGAAGTGACTAGAAAATCAGTGGTGTATGCTTGAACCAGAAATTCATGATAGTTAGTAGTTACCATGTGAATAATGATTTCGTTATGTCACTGTCAGCAATCCATCCTTCCAACTCAACAAGGAAAAAAATCTAATCTAAATCGAATCGAATCTATGTATGAGAGCAGATACAGAATAGAAAGAGAAACATTATTGGGATCTTCAATTATTGACGTATTTCTATAGGATCCCCAGATGTTGTATGTTTTTTTGATATTAGAACATGCAAGAACAGGTAAGAGTCAAGTTGAGTTTGGCCGATGCGTAGTTTAAATACAGGACAACCCTAGTTTCATTCTATTTTCCTTCTCATGTTCTGATCCTGCTTCAGCTCAGGATGTTCTGCTGTTAATGTAAGTAAGTTCTGCTGTAGAGTATTCCTGGAATCTTGGAAGTAAGTTTTTTCTGTTACAAAATGGACTCATTTTCTGGCCAGATGCGTTCCGCAAGAGAACATCTCTTGTATTCAATTCTTCCATTGCTGAAGCTCATCACTCTCACCGTTATAGGCTTGTTTCTGGCCCACCCAAAAACCAAAATAATCCCAAAAGCAACTTTCAAGCTTCTAAGCAAGCTTGTTTTCTCTCTGTTCTTGCCTTGCTTGATCTTCATCCATCTTGGGCAGACCATAACTCCGACGAATTTCATCCGTTGGTGGTTCATCCCCGTCAACGTGTTGCTCAGCACAGGCATCGGAGTTTTCCTGGGATTCCTGGTAGCCAAAATATGCAAACCTCCACGAGAATACACCAGATTCACAATCATCATGACTGCGTTTGGTAACACGGGCAATCTCCCTCTGGCTATTGTTGGATCAGTCTGCCGCAGCCCTGATAATCGATTCGGGCCGTCTTGTGATAGCACCGGCACAGCTTATGTATCCTTCGCGCAGTGGGTTGCTGTGCTTATTGTCTACACTCTTGTTTATCACATGATGGAGCCACCAATGGAGTACTACGAGGTTGTGGAAGATGGAGACGAGATTCATGTATTGCCTTCTGCGAATGATCTCAGCAGGCCTCTTCTCATGGAAGCTGAGTGGCCTGGCATGGAGGACAGAGACATAGATCAATGTAAGACGCCATTGATTGCTAGAGTTTTCGCAAGCATGTCCAGAATCTCGGTTTCAGGAGGTAACTCGTTTCTGGAGGAAGAAGGTGATACCAGTGTAGGAGCACCGTCCAGCCCGAAATCGCTTACTTGTTTGGCTGAGCCGCGTGTGGTGAGGAAGATCAGGATAGTAGCTGAGCTGACTCCACTGAGCCATGTTCTTCAGCCACCAACAATTGCTGTGCTGATGGCATTCTTGGTTGGAATGGTTCCTCCTATAAACTCTGTTGTATATGGTGATGATGCTGCGCTCTCGTTCATCACGGACAGTCTCGAGATCCTTGCTGGTGCGACGGTGCCATTTGTAATGCTGATTCTTGGTGGGATGCTGGCGGAAGGTCCTCATGAATCCGGGCTTGGGAT
>JAOYMZ010019650.1:0-18658 GCA_025802335.1 Pinguicula primuliflora
AACAGTCAGCTACAAAATGCAAAATATCAGCAAGAAAGAAAACCAGTCACTTAAGCTATCTATGGTTTCTAAAATGCAACTAAAACATGTAGAGGGCTATTGCTCCACAGCAACGACGCCAAAAACTTTACAGGTGTGCAAAGTGTACATGGTCAAATTATAATACAAAGCTGTTGAGCTAGGATCATGATCCACGAGGAGCAATGTCAATACATGTTTTAAGCAAAATAGGTTCCATTAAACAGCCGTAAGTTCAGGAGTGTATATCTTGCAAACGAATAATCAGAATGAGGTGAAACCAATTGCATTAGAAAGCTAAGTGAACAAGGTTTAAAAGCTATGGACAACTAAAGGTAAATCGCAAAGGACTAGGAGATAAATCAAGTGGTAGGGGACTAATTCAAGACTGCAGTGTATCACCTAAACTTTCATGATTCAATTCCAACTTCCAAAAAAAAAAATCCAACTTCAACTCTATCTATCATGCATCTCTCATTCATTTAACCACCAGATTCAAGTATAACTGGGGCTCTTCCGAGGTATACCAGTCAGTCCCACAGGGGGCATTTTGGCTTCACAACCTCACCTCCATACATGGAAGGGAAGGGAAGATCCATTGAACTATCTGTTTGGAATATGGCACCTAAAGCTAGGGGTGGTGCCACCAAGGGTGAAGGTGTGTGAGTGTTCAGTATCCTATTTATGCAAGTGCTTCCGCTCTAATGCACAAACCACGCATGTAGTTCAGAGTATTAGATCAGAACACAAGAACTAATCCATCACAATAAAGACATTAACCGAATGAGATAGCTGATGTTAAGAGCCAAAGATCTGAATTAAAACATGGAGTTTAGGCTCAACTGTGACTTGAATATAAGTAAACTTAGCTCATGCTATAAGCATGAGCTAATACAACCGATAAAATACTAGAAGAGCAGCCCATAGCAGCAACAAAAGTTGCTGATGCAGACTGCTTCTCCTGCCTCCTCTGGTTTGCTTCGATGTAGATGAATTTTTTGGTATCGCCTTCCTTGAGATTAAATTCGGCTCTCTCTGCTTCAAAGTGAAGCTATTCCAATGTATAAGACCTGGACGATGTGATTTTACACCTAGGTCCCTCGGATATGTGCTGAGCAACAGAAATATTGAAGGGTATCAGTGTTTTTCTCAGTCACATGTGCACTGATTGCTGATATTGCATCTAGAATGTTCTCTTCGAGGGCTCAAATGGCAATGCACCCTGACTGTAACTAAAAGAGGCATGGCCGAGGTATGTTGTGGTAAAATATCAGATTTATCACTGCAGTCGTTTAGGAGTTGTGCACCAATATGTGCACAGATGTGTAAATGTCTGCATTTCAGCTAACAGAATCAGCATCTTCCGGTATATCTCTTTGTGGTGGCTGATTTTGGCTATGACTTCTCATGACATTTGTAGCACACTTCTTGACCTAGCTCGTGGTAATATTTTAGATTTATCCTCCCAGCCAAGTGAGAGATGTGCACCGAGCAAGGTCACTGCAGTCATTCCTCATTCTTTGCAAAAAACGACAAGGTTGCTTTTTACCAAGTTTTGGCTCTTCCTACTTTGGGATAATGGTCCCCTCCTTGCTGTTGTGGTTTGATCAGGTGCACTTGTGCCATCCCAGGTCGTATCACACGTTGATACATCATTTGAACCTTCAAAATGTACACATACAAGCAACCTAGGTCCGGTTTTGCACTTTGCATTCCAATTCTTCCTAGCCGCATAAATTCTAGATTCTGCAACTCCAGTTTGCATCTTGCTGATTTTATGGTCCAAAATTGTGTTGCAGCTACATAGGACTTGGCCTAGATGGTTTCTGGTTGTGCTTTGATGCTCTATGGATTTTTGGGGCTCCACAGATGGATGAAACACAGCACACTGGTCTGAACTGTTCCATGTTGCAGAATTGTGACTTGCTGCATATCAGCTCATCTCTGCTGCAAAATGGCTCCAGAATTAGGTTGCACACTTGTGTAGAAGTAGTTTGCTTCATTCCCAGGTGTGCATAGATGATTTAGGATGACCAAGAGCTCAGCTTATGACAAGGATCAGTCAGTTTGGCACTCAACCATGGCCTTGATCCTGTTCATATCTTGGTTTGATCTAGTTTGCACAAATTGTGTCTGATATTGCAGGATTCCTTCACAAAATCTGTGTTTTTCAACAGATCGTTGAAATTGATCTCTTGTCCTGCATTTATACAATTAAGCATAAAATGAGGTGCAAAATAGGTGCTTAGGTAAATAAATCAATGAAAAGAACAAGTGAAATGAGCCTAAAAATGCATATGAAATAGGCTCATTACCCCTCCACACTTAAATCATGCTTGTCCTCAAGCATAAACTAAACCTAAACACCAGAAGTGATATGATATAGATCACATATACATGAATGTATGAAATGACCAGAATGAGAGAAAGATAGTCATGCATAGAATAGGTGACTAGTTTTCGATTTGTATCAGCTTGATTCAAGCAAAGAATTGCACTCATCTGACATTTGTGCATTGTTGACTGTCAAGGCCATGGAACAAAGACTCGAATTGGGATTCAAGGACTCATAGAAACCAAGTTTGGAGAAGGGAAAGGTTGCTGCACAACAGTTTGGACATGGTTCCCTAAACAGCTTCATATGTGTCCCTTCTTGCTAATTTTCTGCTTTCTCTAGAGGTAAACCGAACTCCTCATCATCAATCCACTATCCTAGTGCATGAGTCTTTGCAAGATTATCATGTCAAGCCTCAACTCCATCTCTCTCTTTCTTTTGGGGATAGTGTTTAAGTGAAAGGCTCCTCTCATGATGGAGTTGGAAAAGCATTGATGGCCTCTCACTTTTGGCTTACATAAATGGTGGACAGTTTCCTGCTGTCCATCCTGGATAAGGATCATGGCAATCACTTGTCTCTAACCCCTCCTCTTCTCTTCTTTTTGAAGCTGATATTCTTCTGCAGATGATCATACTCAGCTGGTTTTCTGGCAACAGTTTCTGAAGTGCAGCTGAAATGCGTTTGTGGGCTTTCTGGATTTTCTCCAGGCCTTCTGTTGGATTTAGATGCTTGCAAGAGACTTCTATTGATCTTCTTTAGGGTGTTTGTGAACTTCTTTGATTTTTCTCTCTTTTTGCCATCCCTCTTTTTGAAGTGTCTCTTGGTTGCATCTCCTCTTTGTTTCTGATTTCTGTCAGTTCTGCATTCTGAGTTTTAAGATCAGCTGGCTCTTTTTGATTCAGGGTTAGGACGTGATCACCAAATCCACAATTCTAGGATAGACCATATCCTGCTTCACTCCCTTCCCTCAAGCAAAAGATAAGAACACTTGACCTCGGAAAATCACTAAACTTATGCACTTTCTAACTTCCACATACCAGTTCAGGTATAACAATCAAAATAGGTATAGATAGCATTATAAGCTACAAACTAAAGCATGAATAAGTAGCATGAATCCATTTTTCGTGTGAGTGAACCAGAAAATCAGTGAATCAAGCAGAACGTTTGGGCAGCAAAAATATATCAGTCAGATTATAAGAACTCATCTGAAGAGGATAGCATGATGTACTGAGCAGCAAATATGCAAGCATAAAATAATCTCCCAAGTGAATTAATCAGAAAAATCCACCCATCCACACATACATCTCACTTATCCTCACGTGAGTGTGAAAATCAGGAATTAAAATCAAAGAAGGGGTGAGCTCAGGGCTGAAACAATACAACCTGATTTTGTCTAATTCTGCTACTGCATCCACTGTCTGGTAGTCTGGTTTTCTGATCTCTTGCTGCTTGATCCTTCATGGATCAACTCCACTCCGCATTTAAAGTGAGCTCCAGGGTCTGCTAATCAGCATTCTTAAACAGAAAAATTTAAAAACATAAAAACTAGATGATTAAAATGGAAAGACAGTAACTGGAATGAAATGATACTACTTAGGTTGCCTCCCAAGAAGCTCTCAGTTTATAGTCTTGAGATGGACTTTCCCTGTGCATTCTTCTGGACCTATCCTCGCTCTAGGGAGCACTTGGCTTCCCTGCTTTCGGATTGTGGGGGGATAGCAGCAGATTCACCCTTCTAAGGTGGCTTTAACTCCTTCTGAACTTCATCTCTCCTCGTCAGTGAACCTTCCGCTGTTTCTTGAATATATTCTGAATCAAGGGCTGGCTTTTGCTCGAATGGTTACTCCCATTCCCGCTGTTCTGTGTCAATGAGTGGAGTCTGCATATGTGGGAGCCTCTCCCCCATTGACTTGAGTATTTGTAAACCCAAAAGCCTCCCTCCAGCAGCTCTCAAAACAGATTGCACTTTACTTATATCAGTTGGTTCTTCCTGCTGCTTTCTGGTCAGTTTTTTTCTTGTGCTTTAGATATGCCTCTATGCCTCCTTGTGACCTTTCTTCCTGACTTTTCTCTTTGTGGATGCAGTCAGACAGGTTGGATTGCAGATAATCCCCGAAGAGCTTTCTCAACATGGGGTAAACATCAAACAGAACTTCATCCTGCTCATCCTTGAGCCTTAACTCTCCCCTTTCCATGTCTATCACTGCTTTGCTGGTTATGAGAAAAGGCCTTCCTAATATGAATGACATTTTTGGGTCCTCCTCCATATCCAACACAAAAAAATCCACCAGGAAGCTCAGTTTGTCAACCATGACTTTAACATCCTCTATCAGTCCTCTTGGTTTCTTGCACGATTTGTCAATCAGCAGCAAAATTCTGTTGGTGGACTTAAGTTCTTTCAATCCTAGCTTCTGCACAAGAGTGTACTATCAGATTTATAGCGGAACCTGAATCACACAAAACTCTATCAAAAGTATAAGATCCTATAGCACAAGGGATGATGACACTCCCTGAATCTAACAGTTTTGGAGGAGTTCTCTTGCTGAGAGCTACTGAACTTTCTGCAGTGAGCTGAATAATATTGACCTCCTCAGCTTATAATGTCTCCTTTTCAGCTTGCAAAATCACCACAGAAGGTGGCTGGACATCCTCCATTTTCATTTATGGTTCTGCTTTGCTTCCCTGGATGATAGTATGACATATATCTTTGGGATTGTTTTTTGTGCAACTAGGAAGTGCTCCTTTCGGCCTCTATTGGAGGCATGCTGCAATTTGACCCATAGTACTTTCCAGCTTCTTCAATGAAGCTTGTGTATCAGCTTTGAAACTCTGCATCTAAGAAGCAATAGCATCACTTTTCTGGTTTGCTGATGTGAGAGATGCCATCCAGTCCTCTTCCTTTCCTCTTGCTGCATTTGTGGTCTAATAATAGTGAGATTTTGGGGCCTGCAACAAGTGAGAGTTTAGAGCACCCTGAGGGACATCTGGTTTTCAAAAATTCTGGTACTGATGACCTCCAGCAGGTGACTGAAAATGTCCTTGAAAATTTCCTTGATTCCATCTTTGATTTTTGATGTAATTCAATTGCTCTGGATCAACTTGAGGCACATCTGAGCAATGGCTTGAGTGATGTCCTCCTCCACACTTCTCACAGGTGGGTGATTGAATGGAAAGGACTTGAGAAGTGTTCTGGTTTTTTGGATTTTGCAGCAGCTGATCAAATATGGCAGATAGGGCAGTGATAACAGCTGCTAATGTCTCCACTTTGTCCACACTCTTCATTTCTCTTTGGTTGAATCTTTCCAGCGGCCACTTGTAGCAATTCTGAGCTATGGTCTCCAAAATAGCATATGCCTCATTGTAGGATTTTTGCATAAACACTCCATTGGCAGCAGAATCCACATCCCTTCGAGCATTGTGATCAAGTCCAAAATATAGGAATTGAATCTGCCTCCAGTGTGGAAGTCCATGGTTTGGACAGCTCTTGAGCAATCATTTGAAGCGTTGCCACACTTCATATATGTTCTCCTGCGGCCTTTGCTTGAAAGATTGGATCTCAGTTAGAATTCTAGCAGTCCTTGAAGGTGGAAAGAAGTGAGTGAGGAATGCAGTCCTCAATTCTTCCCAAGTTGTGATGGAATTTGGTGGCAAACTGTTCGGCCACTCTTTTGCTCTATCTTTCAATGAGAATGGAAATAACCTCAACCTTAAGGCTTCCTAATCAGCTCCATGGATCCTGATGGTATCCTAAATTTCCATAAATGCTTGTCTATGTGGAATATGCTTGCATCAGATGGATGGTTGAAGGCTTTAACTCGAAATTCCAGACAACAATTGGTGGCCTTCTGATGGCAAGTGCCACAACAATGGCTTCTGGCATGGCAAAAGTCTCCAGAGGTAGTTCATCCGGATGTGGAACTACATCAGTCATGGCTTCAGAATCAGCTTCTTCAGATTCAGAACAGGTACTGCTACTGGTTTTTGGTTGTAGCACTTCTGTAGCTTCTTTTCTCTGAGCTCTTCTTGCAGCTCTAAGCTCTCTTTTCACACTTTGCTCAGCAGAATCAATACAATAAGGTGCAAGTATCATAAACTGCATATTTCACCAGAAACCAGTAAGTTAAAAACTTGAAAATATCAGATAAACACATCCAGTCACTAAACTACAACTTATGGAATTTAAACTGAAAACTAAAAGCATGTAAAGGGCTATTGCTCCCCGACAACGGCGTCAAAAACTTGATGCGTGCAAAGTGTACACAGACAAATTATAATACAATGCTAGTGAGCAAGGGTCAAGATCCACGAGGAGCAAGATCTAAACATGCTTGGCAGTCATTTTTAATGAGTATAGCAGTCAGTAAAAGAGTACATATCTTTCAAACAAATAATCAGAATGAGGTGAAACCAATTTCATTGGAAAGTTAAGGAATCAGGTTTAATAGCTATGAAGAAACAAAATCAGAATCGCAATAGATCAGGAGATAAAATAATAGTTGGAGAACTAATTCAAGACTGCAGTATTTTACCTAACTAACATGTTTCAATTCTAACTTCAACCTTATCTACCATGCATCTCTCATTCAATCCACCACCAAACTCATGTATAGCTAGGCCTCTTCCGAGGTATACCAACCAGTCTACCATTCACAGGGAGCATTTTAGCTTCACAGCCTCATCTCCATTCATGAAAGGGTAGATAAAGATCAATAGGAACTGTTTGTTTAAATATGGCACCTAAAACTAGGGGTCCACCCCCAAGGGCGAAGGTGTGGGTGTGCTTGGTGTCCTATCTGCACAAGTGATTCCTCAACATGTATAAAACACACAGATAGCTCATAAGATTTGATCAGAATAATATGAACTGATAAATAACAACATATGTATAAAGAGAATGAGATAACTGATATTAAAGGGTGAAGATGTGAATCAAAACATGTAGTTTCGGCTCAACTGATCCTTGAATCTAATAGAACTGAAGCATGAGCTAATACAACGGATAAAAGTGCAGAGAAGCAGCCCATAGCAACCAAGAAGGTTGCTGATGCTTAACTGGATCCCCTGCCTCCAACTGGTCTGATGGATTCTGGAGCATCCTCCTCCTTCTGTGTTCTTTATCAAATCCAGAATGTGGCTTCAAATGAAGCTCACTCAATTTGTAGACGATGGCCTCTTTGCATTTACCAGATGGCCCTTTTGATTTGTGCAAGACTGATGCATAATTGAGGGACACTTCTGTCTTCTCTGTTGCAGGTGCACTTCAGTCCATTGTAGCATCTAGAAAGTTCCACTCAATGGCGCAAATGCTGATAACGCCTGAATGTCACTTGAAGGGGATTGACCTAGGAATATTGTGATGGAATCTCATATTAATCCTTGAAGCCGTGTAGAAGTTGTGCACCCATATGTGGACAGATGTGTAACTGTTTGCATATCAGCAAACAGAATCACCATATTCTGCTATATCTTCTTGTGGCGGCTGATTCTGGCTTGCACTCTCACAACATTTGTAGATAATTGATTGTCCTAGCTCGTGGTAAGATTTCAGAATTATCCTCTGAGCCAAGTAGGAGATATGCGCCAAGCAAGGTTAGTGCAATCAATTCCAGATTTTGCCAAAAATGGCAATGTAGCTTTTCATCAACTTTTGGCTTTTGCTCCTTTCAGATAATGGGCCCCTCCTTGATCCTTTAGCTTGATTTTGAATATTTATACAATCCAAAGGCCTATCACACGTTGATAAGTGCAATGGACCTCTTAAATGTGCACAAACTCACAGTTCAAGTGCACATATACTAGTTTCTGCTGGTTTCTTCATGGCTGCACAGATTGTGCAATTACTGCATATCAGTCCAGACTTCCTTGTTAAATGGCTTCAGGATTGAGTTTCACACTCGCATAAAAATACATTGATTTGCTCCAGGGTGTGCATTGTTGATCCAGATGCTCAGGAGCTCCTCAGATGGCTGGATCAGTCATGAACTGGTCTGCTCCATGGCCTTGAGCTGCAGCACAATCTGGTATGCACAGATTGTGTCCAATTGTACAGGAAACTCTCACAAAATCCGTGATTTGCATATGGTTTCTAATTTTGAGCTTCAATTCTGCATTTATACAATTAAGCACTAAATAAGGTGCAAAATAAGCGTTTAGGTGAATAAATCAATGAAAACACTAAGTGAAATGAGCCCAAGAAATAGATATGAATTGGGCTCATCAGTGACAAATATAAATCATTCACCACAACTATGCTGAGATCTCTAATGCCATCCTTCAAAAAGATAATCCCACTTCTTTAGAGTTTTAAGAAACGACCAATGCTTTATTTTGTTGAAACCTTTAATTACTATGCCATTTATGCTGAAAAAAGAACAGAACGTGGCTAAGATCTAACCAAACTCCCCAACCTCAAAATTTTTCTTCAAGAGGTGTGGCTTTGTTACTGCTAATCAGACTCGATTTTCTCAAGGAAATAGCTCTACCTTTGGCTTTAATCCACGTTGGGTTTTACGTGATGTCATGATGAGCCTATTTCATATGCATTTTTAGACTCATTTCACTTGTGCTTTTCATTGATTTATTTACCTAAATATCTATCTTGCACCTCATTCGTGCTTAATTGTATAAATGTAGGACAAGAGCCTATTTTCAGCAACCTGGTGTGAATCACAGGTTTTATGATGGATTCCTATAATTTTATGCACAAATTGTGCAAAACCATATCAGCAATTAAACAAGGTGACGGTTGAGTGCCAAAGTGACTGATCTTGGCCACCTTCTGAGCTCCTAGACATCATGTATCATCTATGCACACCTTCGAATGAAGCAAACTTTTGTATACAAGTGTGTAACCTAATTCAGGAGCCATATGACAGCAGAGATGGACTGATATGCAGCAAGTCACAATTCTGTAATATGGAGCCATTCAGACCAGTTTCTACTAAAGAGGTGCAATCTGCCACCTCTCATCCATTCTGTTGAGCTCCTAAAATCCATAGAGCATCAAGGCACAACCAGCAATCATCTAGGACGAGTTCTATGCAGCTGCAACACAATTCAGCACCAAAGTCTAGAAATTGTGCAGCCATGAAGAAATGCAGTTCAAAGTGTGAATACCGGACCTAGGCTGAGTATATGTGCACATTTTGAAGGTCCAAGGCACATACCAACATGTAATATCAATTGAGACACGTCCAAGTGCACTTGATCAAGCCACAACATCCAAGAGGGGACCATTTGCCGAAAGAAGAAGGATCCTAAAGTTAGTTAAAAGCTACTTTGCTATTTTTGGCAAAAACTGAGAAATGACTGCAGTAACCTTACTCGGTGCATATCTTACACTTGGCTGGGAGGATAAATTAGAAATTTCACCATGAGCTAGGTCAAGAAGCGAGCTTCAAATGTCATGAAGGAGTCATAGCCAGAATCAGCCGCCACAAGGAGATGTAACAGAAAACGCTGATTCTGTTTGCTGAAGTGCAGTCAGTTACACATCTGTCCATATATTGGTGCATAACTCCTAAACGGCTGCAGGGATAAATCTGAGATTTTGCCACAACATACATCGGTCGTCCCTCTTCAAGTTACATTGAGGCTGTATTACATTTGAGCCCTCGAAGAGAACTTTCTAGATGCAATATCAGCAATCAGTGCATCTATGATTGAGAAAGACACTGCTACCCCTCAACAATTTTGTTGCTCAGCACATATCCGAGGGACTTGGGTGTAAACTCACACTTTCCAGGGCTTTTACATTGGAATAGCTTCACTTTGAAGTAGTGAGCCGAATTTTATCAGAAGGGAGGCAATACCAGAAAATCCATCTTCATCGGAGAAAACCAGAGGAGGCAGGGGAAGCGTCTGCACCAGCAACTTCTGTGGCTGCCATGGGCTATTCTTTTTGTTGTTTATCGATTGTATTAGATCATGATTATAGCATGAGCTATGTTTATTTAGATTCAAGGCTCAGTTGAGCCTAAACTCCATGTCTTAATTCGAATTTTCATTCTAAATGTCAAGCTATCTCATCCCTTACTATGTGTTTGTTGTGATGGATTAGTTCTTATATTTTGATCAAATACTATGAACTACATGCGTGGTTTGTGCATTAGCAGCGGAAGCACTTTCATAAATAGGACACCAAACACTCACACACCTTCGCCTTTGGGGCACCACCCCTAGCTTTAGGTGCCATATTCAAACAAACGGTTCAATTGATCTTTTCTTCCCTTCCATGTATGGAGGTGAGGCTGTGAAGCCAAAATGCCCCATGTGGATGGTAGACTGACTGGTATACCTCGAAAAAGGCCCATTTATACTTGAGTTTGGTGGTAGGATGGATGAGAGATGCATGATAGATAGAATTGAAGTTAAGATTGAAGCATTAGAGTTTAGGTGATATACTGCTGCTTTAAATCAGTCACATACCAGTTGATTTATCTCCTGATCTATTTTGATTTAGCTTAAGTCGTATTCATAGCTGTTAAACCTTTTTTTTAGCTTCCTAATGCAATTGGTTTCACCCCATTCTAATTTTTTGTTTGCAAGATATGCACTCCTGAACTTACTACATTCTTTTGAAAACTGTTTTGCTTAAAAACATGTATTTACTTTGCTCCTCGTAGATCAAGATTCTAGCTCACCAGCTTTGTATTATAATTTGACCGTGTACACTTTGCACGCCTATCAATCACTGGTGCAGAGATTAAGTGCTACTTCAAACCTTCAAATGACCTCAAACACGCCACTGTCATTTTGCATTCCGCTTCTTTTTCCAATAGATGGCACAAAGGTTTGACTATAGAAGAGAAATTCTTTATAAACCGTCCGTAAAATCCAGCATAACCCAAGAAGCTTCTCACTGATTTCACTAAAGTTGGAGGAGGAAGGATTTTAATCACTTCTATTTTTGCCTTGTCGATCTCCAAACCTTTCCCTAAGACATTATGATCCAAAACAATGTCTTCCTTCACCATGAAATGACATTTCTCTCAATTGAGGACAAGTTGAACATCTTCACATCTCTGCAAATCTTTCATCGAATTTAAGAGACAGTGTTTAAAGATTTCCCCATACATACTAAAATCATCCATAAACACTTGTATGATGTCTTCAATCATGTCTAAAAATATGACCATGATACACCTGTGGAATGTATTAGGAGCATTTCATAAATCAAATGGCATGCATCTGAAAGCAAATGCTCTATATGGACAAGTGAAGGTTGTTTTCTCCTGATCTTCTGGTGCAATCAGTATCGAGTTATAACCACTATATCCATCAAGATAACTGTAATACGAGTGGCCAGAAAGTCTGTCTAGCATCTTATCAACGAATGGAAGAAGATAATGATCTTTCCTTGTACCTTTATTTAGTCCTCTATAATATACGTATACCCTCCAACAATTCACTGGTCTTGTGGCTATGAGGTCATCACTTTCTCTTATTTGTATTGTTATTTCACCCTTTTAGGGTACACATTTGATAAGAGAAATGCAACTGCTATCAGAAATGGGGTAAATCACCCCTACATCCAACCATTTCAACACCTCTTTGCGCACCATTTACTCCATGTTGGTATTCAATCTCCGCTGTGCAGGACTCACTGGTTTGCAATAATCCTCAATCAGAATCTTGTGCATGAGAAATCCCCTTTATGTCAGCAAGTGTCCATCCAATTGCTCCTCTATGTTCCTTCAGAACTCTGATCAATTCTTCTTCTTCAGACTCACTCATCTCATTGCTGATCAGCACTGAAAACTCCATCCCTTTTCCAAGGAAAACATATTTTAGATGAACAGTTAAAGGCTTTAACTCAATTTAAGGAGGACAGATCAGAGAGCTTTGCTGCTGAGGGAGTCTCTCTCCTAATGATTCAATTGTTCTTGGAACTCAAGTCTCTCTTTCTCTCAATCAAGTAGCATACTACTGCACCAAAGGTCCTTGTAGATATTCTGGTTTGTTACTAGTCAAACAAGCTTCTAGAACATCTGTCACGCATTCTAACTCATTGGAAAGGTCCTCTTGGTGTGTATCAATGGCAAGACACTGCTCATATTCAATGCAATCATCCAAAGCCATCTTCATACCAGGATAGACATTAAAACAGACATCCTCTTATTCATTTCTTAATTTCAGTTCACCTTTCTTCATGTCAATTAGTGACCCACCAGTTCTTAAGAAAGGTCTTCCCAAAATGATGGGAACTACTTCATCTTCAGCTATGTCAAGTATAACAAAGTCCACAGGGAAATAAAATTTATCAACTTTCACTAAAATATCCTCAACTACTCTTATTGGCTTCTTAAGAGATTTATCCGCACGTTGAAGTGTAATACCAGTAGGTGTATGTTCTGCAAAACCACTTCTGAGAAATAGAATAAGGCATCAAGTTAATACTTGCCCCTAAATTACATAGAGCTCTGTCAAAAACATGATCCCAATAGAACAAGGACTGTAAAGCTTCCAGGATAAGCTAACATAGGAGGAATCTGTTTGCTCAAAATTGCTGAACACTCAGCAGTGAGAGGGACAGTGCCTTCATCTTCAACTTTCCTCTTGTGGGTGAGGATATCTTTCATGAACTTTGCATAGATAGGCATCTTTTCAAGAGCTTTAACAAATGGGATATTGATTTCAAGCTTTTTGAAGACCCCCAAAAACTTTTCGTACGACTGCTCAATCAATGGTTTGATAAATATTTGAGGATAGGGTGGTTTCAAGACATTTGCTGCTGTGAGTTCAGCTTCTGCCCACCTCTTTTCTCTCTTTTTCCTAGGCTTTATCTTCTCTTTCCCTTGCTCAAAATCCACTCCTTCTTGTACCTTTTCTAGTACTGGTATCACAATAGAACGTAACTGTGGCTCCTCCAACTCTCTGCCTGATCTGAGTGTGATTGCTTGACAACTCTCTCTTGGATTCTTTTCTGTGAAACTAGGAATAGTACCCTTCTGTCTCTCTTGAAGTTGAGAAGCTAACTGCCCCACACTGTTCTAAAGCTTTTGCAAAGTGAGTTGCTGGTTTTGAATGGCAGCTTGCTTCCATTGAATGACTGCTTGTTGATTCTGTAAGTTGGATTCAATCTTAAAGGTGAAGTTCAAATTTTATTTGGCCAGTTGGTTGATCATCTTTGAATTTTGGCGCTGCAGTTCCTTCAGAGCAGCCATCTAATCTGTCTCTTGGCTTTTTGATGCATAAGAGGTTTGTTGGTACTGCACTTTAGGTGCCTAAGACTGCAGCAGATGATAATAAAGGGCACCTTGAGGATTTCTCCAAGAGAAATCAGGAGCATCATTCCTCCTAAAATTATTTTGGTAGCCTCCTTACTGCCACCTCTGCCACTTCACGTAGTTCAATTACTCAACATCAACTTGTGGAGGTTCCTGGCAATTACTGAAATGGTGACTTCCTCCGTAGAGATCACAGATAGGTTGTTGAACTGCAAAGGCTTGAGGAAGCTGCTGCTACTGCTGAGATTTCTGATGAGGTTCCCCTTGTACAACCTGAGCAATTAAGCCATTCAGAGCAGCTGCTAAATTATCATTCTGACTCACACTAAGAACTGGTTCAGCTCCCCTTTCTGCCAACCTTTCCGTTGGCCATTTGTAATAATTTTGTGCAAGAGTTTCCAAAAAAGCATACACCTGGTTATAAGTTTTCTGCATAAAAGTTCCATTGGCTATTGAATCTACATCCTTTCTAGTGTTATGATCCAAGCCAAAATAAAAAGACTTAATCTGCCTCCAATGTTGGAAGTCATGGTTTGGGCAACTTCTTAGCAGGCCCTTGAATGTCTCCCATGCTTCATAAATATTCTCATGGGGCCTCTATCTGAAAGTCTGGATCTCGTTCATGATCCTTGTTGTTCTGGATGGAGGGAAAAAGTTAGTAAGAAAGGCCTTCCTCAACTCCTCCCATGCTCGGATAGAATCAGGAGGCAGACTGTACATTTACTCTCTAGCCTTGTCTTTCATAGAAAAGGAGAACAGTCTGAGACGAATGGCTTCTTGATCAACTCCATTGATTTTGATAGTGTCACAAACTTCTGAAAATGCATCAATGTGGATGAAGGGATTGCTGGTCTCAACCCCTACAAAAGTAGAATAAGTCTGCATCAACTGGATTGTTGAGGGTCTCAACTCAAAATTATTTGCTACTATAGGTCGTCTTCTGATTGTAGGAGCAATATCAGTAGCTTCTGGTATTGCAAAGGCCTTCAGAGGTCTGTCATCATCATTAGGAATAATATGCTGATTCTCCATGTCTAAGTACAAATCTTATTTAACATGCTCTGTCTTAGAATCATGACTCTCTTCACCAGATTTTTCCTGCAGACTATCAGTGTCTTCTGCTGATTCCTGTTGAAAAATAAGAGCACTCCTCTGAGCTCTCCTAATGACTCTCAGTTCCCTACTTAGCTTCTGCTCAAGTGAATTATGGACAGAACATGGTGACGGGTTCATAAACCACTTGCAATATGCCAAACAGAGACGTTTTTTTAACAGAAACGTGAGTTAAAACTAAAAACAAAGTAAAGAAAACAGTTAACAATGTGATGTTGTTGCAAGCTGTAAGCACGTAATTGGGTGCTAACCCCAACAACGACGCCAAAAACATGATGTGTGCAAAGTGTGCACAGTCAACAAGTAGTACCAAGCTAGCAAGCAAGGGTCATTCTTCCACAAGGGGTGGGTTCACTACATGCTACAATGTTTAACTTATCACAAACCAAACGAACATTCAGGAGGACTGCTTTTTTTAAATTACTAAACAGAAATAAATGAAACCAATTTCGATGGAAAGCTAATCAAGTTTAGAACAAATGTTGTTAGGCACTTGATTCAAATTTGCAACAGAAACATAGATAAAACACAAATGGGAGAAGTAACTCAAAGCTGCAGTTCATTGCCTAATCATGATCTCATGCAAGAATCTATGTATAAAATCTTTCTCTTGCTTTCTTATGTTCACGAAATCCATGTATAACTCGCTCTATGGTCAAGTATCACTACCTATATGCTAGTGAACATGGAAGGGGCTTTAATCTAACAAAAATCAAGATGTGGTCTAATCCTTGAATATGGCACCGCAAGCTAGGGGTTCTTCCCCAAGGGGCAATGTAAGTGCCTCTAGTGTCTCATCTTCCCATATCCTTTCGAACCCCAGGAAGATGACCAAGGTGAGATTAGTTATTCAGGCCTAAGCAACCAAATCTCAATAAAACAGTGAGCACTTAACATAGGAATACAAGTTTACACATTTGATCCATAAAAATGAAGCATAAACATCATGAATCGTCTCAACTGAGCCTTAAGTAGATAAGATTAGCTCATGCTTAAAGCATGAACATAAGAGTTACAAAATAAATGAAAGAACAAGTCATTGAAGCCGTGGAAATCAGCAACTTCTCTACCAGAGACTTCTGGTGATAGCTTATGCTTTTTTGCCCTGGATCGCCAAGTCCGCTGCCTCAGATGTGTTGTGTGTCAAAATGAGAGATGTCCAAGACTATTAGGGAAATGTCCCTGAGAAGTTACAAGATGGCCCTCCAAGTACTTTGCGAGAAACACCAGCTGCAAGAGGACTGCTTGTTTCTGGTTTCTTTACCCAGAATGGATAATTTGACTTGAACCTCCCACTCCATGGCCTATTTTGTGTCTAATGTATGAATAAGACTTGTAGAGGAGCCTTAGGCCTTCTTTTGGTAAAATTACAATATGGTCAACGAAGTAATTTGGAAAATATGGCCTTTGCAAGGGCAGATCAGTCACTTCTCTCCTTTCATCAAAATGGCAAAGTTTATTTTCTTGGTTGTTGGTGAACTTTGCCAAAAATGTTTTTTTTTTGTCTCCTTGTCCCAAATGTGTGTAGACTCAGTCTGTAACACATTCAAATGTTGCATAAATGAACGCAAATTAAGGTGTAAAACAAGTAATTAGTGCATAATGAAGTGAAAAATACGAATCTAAATAAGCTCAAAATGTGATAAAATATGAGCTTATCAGCTACACTAACGGAGATCCTAATTTCTATGCTGAAGCATCCCTTCATTCTAGGTCTCGAAATATTCTTTTGAAGGAAGTGCAGGCGATCCAAGCACCATCCAATTATAGTTGAGGTGTGGTCTCTAGAAATACTGGCAAAAAACGAAGCATAAGAAAGATTGTCTCGATTGCTTACTTGATTCCTAGCTAATCTCCTGTGGTCTATATCTACACTGAGGTGAATGCTAAAATATTAGCAAACACCTCCAACCAAGGTACAATTGTTCCATTCATTCCTGCTCATGATAAAAGCTCCTGGACGTCGCTTGATATTTCAACTTCAATCTGAGCTTTTTTTACGTTGATATAAGTTCTAACTTCACTCTTACCTGCTCATGAGGAAACCGATCCATGTGGAAGTTCACCTATTGGGGTGAGAAAGAAATTGTCCTCAACTCAGAAAAAGGAATCTTAAAAAGAAAGACATTTCAAGTTGCAGAAGAATAACTGAATGTTAAAAATTATAAGGAAGAGTACCACAGAGAACCCCCAGTTCTGTATGAGCTAGGGCTCCTAGCTGCTCAGATTTAGCAGACTGTTGAATCATAAGTTTCACATTCCCTATTCTGTTTTGCGATTGTACGTTTCATGATTACGGTCACTTTTGAGGCTAATATGTATAGTTACTTTTGCTATTAATAAAATCAAATTTTGATTAAAAAGGAAGAATAGCATAATGGAGTTCGTGCTATCTTCCAATTAGATGGTCTGCATACTTTTCCCTTGTGTATTCATCAGAAGATAGTTCATACCTGTTGCGATTGTTAGTTTTCTTTAAAAAAAAATTTCTTCCGGTGATCATCTCTCCTTAACAAAGCGGATTTGCCAAGGGCCAAAATATTTTTAACAATATCTTCTTGACACAAGAATTAATCGAGTAATTAAATAATCTGCAAGTGGAATATAACATTGTCCTCAAGCTGGATATGGTAAAAACATTCATTCGCGTCTCATGGATTTTTCATATTAAAGTGATGCGTGATTTTAGTTTTGCTGAAAGGTTAGTGATATGTCTTGGTGAAATACTTGCAGTTGCTCGTTCTCAATTTCACATAATGGATTCATCCACGATTATTTTCTATCTTGTTGAGGTCAGCGTCAATGTGATCCTCTCTTTCATGGCTTATCTATTATTGGCGTAGAGGTGCTTAGCCAAAGTCTCAACAAATTGATAGAAACTAATCACGGTTTCCGATCACATCTTTAGCAAATGATGTTATCATTTTTTCAGAGGTATTAATTTTGTGACCTCTTATAATATGGTATAAAAAAAAGTTGTGAAGAATGCGGATCCGGCCGAATGGACAACCGTATCTCATAAGAAACCGATGCCTCATCGTAATCAAGCCAATCTCACTACATTGTTCTTCACCAAATTCCCTGCGGGTTGGAATTCAAAAACGTTGGGAGAAATATTTTCGGAATATGGCCTTGTTCGTTTACATTTCGCCGCGAGCAGGCAATAACAGTAGAAGCTTTGGATTTGTGAGATTGGAACTAGTCCAAAATCCAGTGAACCATGAGCACAGATTAATGGCAGGCAATTGTCCGATTGCAGATTGGAAGTCAACGTTGCTCGTTACAATAGGCCGAGAGAGTTAGAAACTTTACTGCCCCAAAGAACAAGGTAATGAAGCATTGGCAACCAGTAAAAGTACCTGCAAAAAATTCAGATGGAAATGTGAGAGAGGGAGTGACATATGCCCAGGTACTTAATCCAGAGATAAAAGTCGACAAAGTAGAGAAAGATATACCAAAGAAAATATAAGCAACATAAGCAAAGCAAAACTTTCTCTCTCGCGAAACACACACAACTGTGTGCGATTTGAATCCTTGGAACCGCGCCCACTCACCGCCGGCATCCCCGGCTCCTCTGGCCGTCCCCCGGCCTCTACTGACGGTGGCTAATCCGGTCCCCCGGCCAATGGCCGGCACGGCATCACTGGAGGACTTTCCTCTGCTCCCTGGCACGAACTCGAGCCCTAATCCTCCGACCCAACATCTTCGATCTTTCAATTCATTTTTTGGTGGTGGTAATAACTCCTCATATACCCCAATTCCCTTGAAGAAATTGGGTGTGTGGAAAGGAGAGCCCAAGATCTCTTTCTCTAGGGACGAAATTGAACTTCTATCAGCCCCACTGGCTCTATCTCTCGTCGGCAAATTCAGCCATGGACGGCCTACTATGATTGAAACGAGGAAATTGATCACTGCAATTGGCTTCAAAGGGGAGGTAACAATCGGACACCTTGATGCTAAACA
>JAOYMZ010019661.1:0-35094 GCA_025802335.1 Pinguicula primuliflora
TAATTATAGTTTAATTATTTTAAATTTATAAATATTGAAAATTTTTAAAAATAAAGCCCAAAGAAAGAAAAATATAATTAAAAATGAGTAGAGTGATTTTTTTAATCAAAATTTTGATATTTTTTTCATGTTTAATTTATTTTGTAATTTTAACATATTTTTTTAATTTAAATTTTTTTAAGTAGTTTTAAAAAAATGGGACGGGACAGGATAACCCTAAACAGGACAACCCAGACCCGTCTCATCCCCGAAACTGGACGGATCCAAATCCTATTTTAAAGTAAACAGGGCGAATGTGAGTCTGCCTTGTCCGGTCCCTATTGTCATCCCAAATCCCAATTCCCACCATTCGCCGAATTAAAGAAACCGCGCAACGTCGTGGGTTCCCCAACTGTAGCCCCAAGCATGGCCTCTGCAGCCGTCGACTGCGACGCCATCTCTGTCAACGCCGGTGGTAGATTTCTTCAATTGGATTCAGTTCCAATCGTTGATCTCCGCCTTCTATCTCAATCGGAGCTTTATTCACTCTCTCTATGTTCTTCCTCAGCCTTCGACCCCCGCCGCTGCGATGATGTTGTCATCCCGAAGATCGATCGCTCCGTCTTCAATGAGTCCGCCGGGTCCAGGAAACAGACCTACTCCCGCTTCCGCCTGGCACCTTCCTCTTCATCCTCTTCTGCCATCCCTCGCCGTCGGACCCCCCATCTCCGGCCCACATCTACCTCCGTTAGCTTTCTGGGAAACAGCCTCTCCGACCCCGAAAGCAGAGAAAATATCCAGATTGTTAATCTTCTGAAACGGTTATTTGTTGCGGACATTAACCTAGCCGAATTGTCCTCAGTCGAAGCTCCCGAACAATGTTCAACGATTCCGCTGTCCTACCCGTCCGATTTAAATCCTGTTGACTTGGTCTCAGTTGAAATTGATTACCCGGATCACAAGCCCATCGAACATTTACATGATTCCTTGCATCCCGTCTCCTCTTCATCCAATTCGAACTTGACGGCAAACAAAAGGAAACGCGGTCGACCTCCACGAAATGACAATCTGCCGAATGAGCGGGAGTTAGCTGTGGTAGCTAGTGACAATATTGATTTGGATGAAGGTATGGATAGGCTTTCATCTGCTAATGAGATTGTTGCATGGGAAAATATGGAAGTGGTTAAGGATAGGGATATCTTGAACAAGGATGGAGTAGCTGTGGATTTGGTAGCTTTGGGTTTGGTAGAGCATCCCTATGTGGAGGAGATTAGGCGCAGGACTGAAAGCTTTGGGACGGAGGAGGAGTTCTTCACATTCTTAGAAGGATTAAATGGGCAGTGGGGAAGCAAGAGGAAAAGGAAGAGGATTGTGGATGCTAGTGAGTTCGGATCAGCTCTGCCAACTGGCTGGAAACTCTCACTCTGCATCAATAAGAAAGAGAGACAAATTTGGTTATATTGCCGACGCTACATAAGGTTCTTTTTCGGTTATACGAGATGTCATATTGATACGGTTGTTTAACTTCATAAATGACATATTTATGTTTGGTATGAACCAGTAGATATGTATCTATCTCTTGTGTAAGAATTTATAAGAAACTGCGTCGTAATTTGTTTACTAATGTGTTCATCTGAGGTTATGATGTGATCTCTATATTCTAGCTCGTTATGCCACAACTATTTTTATCATCTCTACTTAGAAAGTATATCTGCAATTAGAATTTCATAGGTTATAACCACTTAAAAATGCTCATCAATATGAAAGCTCATGCAATTAAACTATTTGTTTCAATGCAACAATCTTTTTCCTTGTATATAATGGTTTGATGAAGATATCCTGCTGTACTAGGCATTCATTGATTATCTATTCTTAGTTATTTAGACTCTGGGACTTGACCTCTTTGACTCTCTTGGTTTTGTGTGCTATATGTATCATGAAATCATTATTACAATTGCATTACAGAAGACATCATAAAACACTCTTAGTTGATAAGAGGAATTCTGGCATTCATGCAGATAGGCGACATAAATTATTATAGCTAATGGCCTTAAAAGCTGTTTGAAAGCTAGAAAGAAAACATTGAAATGTACTTCAATTATTATTTTTTGGGGGTTGTGTTGTGTTGGATGGAAATTGGAATGATTATTGAGTCGGTAAATTTCTATTCATCAGAGATTTATTCTGTTATCCTTCAATAGTCCGTCCGTTGTATTCATGTTTTGTTCATTTTGCTTAAATCTGCATAAAACTCGTAGCATCTTGCTAAGAGAATCCACTTATTCTCGGAAAGTTTTCTGTTCTGCATCAAGTACACACGATATTACTTAGAAATTATTGATTTAAACCCACAGGGGTTAAATCCAGCTTAGTATGTACTTGACATACGAAAATATCTTTAGAGTACTTCCTTGTTAGCAGGAACAATTGTCCAAGTTGTTTGTCCTCTTTAAATGACTAATTGGCCAACTTGGTAAGTGTACTTCTAGAATTAAACGCTGGAAATTTTATTCCTGTTATGTAAAAAGTTGAATAATGGTAACATATTACGGGCTTCGATGAAAAAAATATTTTAGTAATGGAAAGGAGATCAATACATTTATGGGTGGCCTTCTGTTTTCTTAAACGAATTAGGTTACCTGCAGGAAAAAACTGAATGTGCCGAAGCTACATGTTGATTGTCCCTTTCTCCATTTATGCTCTTATGGTGTTCGTTTATATTGTGGGTTTCACGTTGTTTTCATTTGTCACTTTTTTGTCCTTCCGGAAAATATGATATCAATCAATCCTTGATGCTAAAGTTTTCAGACCTTTCTTGTTTATTATTTTTCTCGAGTATTCTGCAGGATGAACCCTTGATTAAAATGTGATGCTTAACATTCTATTTGCCAAAGTTATGAATTAAGCAGGGATAAATTGCAATTACTTGAATCATGTAAGCTGCAAATGCTAGATTTAATACCCTCAATCCAGTTCAATACCATAGTTAATTTTGTGAAGCGTCATCCTGTTCTTGGTGTTGCAGTACATCTTAAACCTTTCTCCCTTGCATAACTTTAAATCTTTAATTCGTCAGAAGAGAGAATTGTTTCACCAGATATTCTTCATGATAATTTCGAATCTGTGAGTTATGGTGCATAATTTAACAACTTTATGGGGTAACTAAGCTAATGGTTGAAAGAGCTAATGTAGTTGTGAAATTCATAAATTTTCTTAATAATTCAAACTAAATGTGAATTTTTCCTGCTATAAACATTCTGAAACGAACTTGTCCTTCATTCTCTCGAAGTTTGCAGATTAATGCACCCACTGAAAATAACCTGATCCACTGAGGCAGCAATCTGCTGAGCTCCAGTTTTAGGTACCAAAACTCTGTTTTGTTTAACGATTTCATTCTTTTGGTTATTACAGCCCCAGTGGACTGCATTTTGTGCCATGCAAGGGACCTTCTTCATATTTGCACTCTCTTCATGGCATTCACAACAATAGTGCCTGGTATACCACTCCGAGTAATGAGATCGTCAATGATGCTGATAAATTGACTTCTTCTTACACTGCAAATTGCCAATCTCTCCCTTTTTCACACCCCACACTCTTTCCCCTCACCTCCGCCTCCTCTGTCTGAGTTCTTTATATTGTCTGTTTTAGTCTTCAATTTCTTTCCTTGGAATGCTACAGATTGCAGATCTTCCTATTCTGGATGAAAGCTTAAAGCAAAATCTAATTTCCCATTCACCATCGCCTACTGTAAATTTTACATCCGTTAATCATGTAATGGAGGCTGCAGTCAGCACTGTTGATTGGCCTCAGCGCCAAGTAGGTGAAGCTATATGTTGCAAGAAATGTCACTTGACTTTCAGTGGTGAAAATGAGTTATTGCTGCACCAGGAAACTACTCACAGAAGAAATAGATCTCGAAATGGTATGCGTATTACTGATGGGGTGATAGTTAGAGATGGAAAATTTGAGTGCCAGTTCTGTCATAAGATATTTAATTAAAGGCATAGGACATGTTGGTACTCATGTAAAATACCAAGGTAAGAATGCTGGAGAATCATCATCAGGTTGTCTGAATGTCTTTGAGAATTTGAGTTCTTGCAGTGAATTGCCTGTTCAAGATCCTATGCACGGGAGAACATTAAAATCGAATAGTGATGGTACAGATTATGATGAAATCTTGAATGAGCATGTTGGAATGTTGCCGGAAGCGGATGGGGACACGAGAGGCACTTACAATGCTACCAATGGGAAGATAAGTTTTCTAGAGGATGAAGGACAAAATGTTTCTGCTGGTCTAATTCAGGACGGAAGGTCGTCAGGAAACTGTTTACCTTTTCGGCCTGACGGACACACAGGTGCAGTGCATTCTGGTGTAATTCAGAATTCCAGTCACAGAGAGAATTTAGAGCACACATTTGTATGCAAAGGAAAATCGGAAGATTCCAAAAAATCTTTGGAAGGGTATGAAGTTGGGAACGAGCGCACACGTGAAGTGAGAATGATACAGTTACCAGGTCCGAATTTGAGTCTTTTGGAAGTCATGGTGTCCCGAAAAAAGATTTTTCTATTAGTGCAGTGCAACACAATGGTGTGCTTTCCTCTTGATATTAGTATCATTGACACAACTGCTGGGTCAGAGACATCTAAACTTGATACTGATTCTAAACCCAACAAGCTCCCTAAATGTTTGGATAAGAAGGAATGTCTAGGACACAGTTTTCACTGCTCAATAGACAACACCGGAAAGCATGGTTGATGTAATATGCAGGTTAGGAGCATCTGATGGAGGTCATGCTAAAGCTGGTAATACACAATTTGGATGTAATTCAAACTTTTCATTATGAAACGAGCAAGGTGGTACTGTGGCAATAATGTCTCAGCTAAAGGATTCTGGAAAGAGGAATGCTTCTGAGCGCAGGCTTGAAGTTCTATCTAGTCATGAAACGATGTACAGTTCCGAAAATAATGTTATTGAAGTTTCTGGAAGAAAAATGGAAGTCGATAGATCTGCTCATTTCCAACAACGTGTGAATGGTGAACTGAATGATCCTTTTAAGAGCGTTCATAGTGGCATGCATACCAATTCCAGTATGCCAACCTATCAAGCTAGTAAAGATGGAGTTTCCTCGGCTTTTACATTTGATAAGATGTTTGCAGAGGATAATGCAATTGGGGTATTCAATAATGTTGTGGGAGGGCACAAGCAAAAAGTGGAATCATCTCAGACTTGATGAAAATGAAAAACATGATCTAGTCATGCTAGACTTGATGAAAATGAAAAACATCGGAAACAAGATGTAAGTCTTGCTTCTGGCGATTCTCAGAAAGAACGTCGTACTGATCTAATTGGGTAGGAAAGGGAAAGTACCAGGCCGATCAATTTTACATTCAATCTCATGTATATAAAACTTATGGAGACCAAGCGCATTTTAGAGTATCGAATCCCCAAAACAAAACATGATCAATGTGGGAATTCGCCAGACCGCAGGGATCCACGAGCACTAATATTGGTTAATTGTATCCAAAGGTTGTTGGGAAGTGCGTGAATTGCGCTACGTGGCACGAGACGAAGACGTTCAGGCCCCTCCTGCTGCGGTGCCGGGGCAAAAAATTTTCGGCTAGGTTAGTGGCAATTTTTTTTTGTAAATGGACAGGCGAAAAGAAAGGACAGGCACAACTCTTTGGCAGAACCCAGTAATTCTTGTGCAAGCTATTTAGTAACTGTTTCTGTAAGTTATTTTCGGTTTCCTAAGTTAACAACTTCAGAGAGCAAGGACCACTCCATTCTTTGGTCCTCCGCTACAAATTTATGGTGGTTGGTGAAGAGAGATTGTTACGATTTCGAGGACCGACAAGTAGAGACCAGGACAGAAAACTGAAGGATATAATCTATTCCATCTCCTTCATACCCCCTCTTGGTAGGTTACAATGACCCTATTTATAGCTAAACCTACGGACCTCTAAAAATTACATGAATACAAAAGGACTATTATTTAATATATGGGTTCTTATCACCACTTTCTCCTTTAAAATTACGGCATAAATTTCATAATATAATTGAGTATAGGACGTGGGAGAAACCATGGAGAAAATCCTATCAAGTTGAGGTCCACTCTGCCAACTTGTAAATGGCCCATGACCTAAGCCCGTGTATGCAAAAATAACTAAAAAGGTCCACATGGTCAAGATTAAGAAAATCTCATAATTCCTGCAGATAGAAAATCTTGCCCCAACCATATCCTGATATGCCGCCCAAAAACTGAACAAATCCCAGATCCCAAAAGTTGCAGAGACTATCAGATTTCCAACCACCGTTGTTTCGATCCCGATGACCGACAAGTAGAGACCAAGACAGAAAACCTAAGAATACAATCTATTTTATCTCCTCCATACCCCCTCTTGTTAGGTTACAATGACCCTATTTATAGCTAAACCTACAGACTTCTAAAAATTACACAAATACAAAAGGACTAATATGTAATATATGGGTTCTTATCACCACTTCTCCTTCAAAATTATGCTTGACCTCAAAAGTGACATTAATCTCAAAATATAATTGAGGAGTATCGGACGTGGGAGAAGCCATGGAGAAAATCCTATCAAGATGAGGTCCGCTCAACCAACTTGTAAATGGCCCATGACCTAAGCCCGCGTCTACCAAAATAACTAAAAAGGTCCACAGTGGCGGATCCTGAAGGTCCGACTAGGGGGTGCATTTTACATAGGGTGTAAATTCTGTGGGTCTAAATAGGGGGTGCAGGGTAATACATATCCATGGGGAAAAAAATTTAGGGGGGGGGGTGTAGGTGCTCCCCCCATGCCCCAGTTGGCTCCGCCACTGGGTCCACATGGTCAAGATTAAGGAAATCCCATAATTCGTGTCGATAGAAAATCTTGCCCCAACCATATCCTAATACGCCACCCAAAAATAGGACAAATCCCAGCTTGTCCATCCCAAAAGCTGCAAAGACTGTCAGATTTCCAACCACCACCTCTCCCATCCATCCCGTCGCCGAACTCCCCCCTCACCCCTCGTCGTCTCCATTTTTCCCCTGTCCCAAACCGAATACAATGTCTGGCGGAATGGTATGCTCGGTGACTTGTGGAAGAAATCTCCAGCCAGGAAGGAGGGTTGGACGGTGTCCATCGGCGGGGCTTTTGCCCTTCCTCCGTTCAACAGTGGAACGTTAGCCGACTTTGGTCCTCGACTGGCAGGGGGCCGGCTCTAGCTGGCCGGACTTGTCATGAGGCCCCCTTGCAGCAAGGGAAATCTGGGGTTGTTGACCGGAGCCGGAAGCAGGACCGTTTTTGACGGAGGGTCTGGTGCTGGCGGCGTCAGAGGAACAAAGGGAATTGGGTTGTTGTCCGATGAGGTGGGTGCTGGCACGAGATTGTCTGCCGGAGTGACTGTCTGAAACTCTTGCAGTTCGTCCGTGGCTGGAACCATGATGCTCTGTACTTACGGGAGCTCCTTTGCGACGACAATGGGTTTTGCCGGCGACGACGACGTGGCCAGTAGGTGCTGTGCTAGCAACGGGCACGCAATCCCTTTGGTGGCATTTCCAGCCATGTCACATTCCTGCAGAAACTTGAGAGAACCTAACAGAGTCCATCTGCGCTTCCAAAGCGTCTTGCCTCTACTATCTCTCTCGTATTTCCTTGGATACACGCTCACGAGTCTTTGACACCGGGTCTGGAGAATTCATACTAGACGCTGCCTGTTCAGCCACTTGAATCAACCATGGAGTAGGCTTCACCTAACTAGACTGTTGTGTGAGTTGGTTGTAATAGCATATTCTCCCATCTTCATGTTCATAGTCTTGCCATGCTGCATATTCTTCCAACGAGTCATAGGCAGTCTGGTGGTGGTGGTAGTGAGAGTGGGAATGATAGGGTGGTGGCAGGTGTGGGATGGCCGGCTAATAGTACGAAGGTGGTGGTGAATGGTAAGGCCAAATAGAATACGACATGGTCTCTGGCAGGTGGGGATCGGAGAAGTAGTTAGGCTGGAAATCACCTTCCTGGTGGTCTAATTGCGGTTCTGATACCACGTTGTTACGATCCTGAGGACCGACAAGTAGAGACCAGGACAGAAAACCTAAGGATAGCTAAACCTATTGTTAGGTTACAATGACCCAATTTATAGCTAAACCTACGAACCTCTAAAAATTACACGAATACAAAAGGACTAATATATAATATATGGGTTCTTATCAGAGATACAACCCAGATCTGCCAAGTTGAACAGATGAGAAGGGCCACGTTTATAATCTTCTTGATGTCCAGGTGGGATTGCTGGATAAAATATCTCTGTATTAGTAAATAAACTCCTCACTCTATTTAATGATTCAATGGGATCTTATGTGGCTATGGTTAGAGGCATCTTACCTAGATTTAGTAATTCATCTTACTTTTCCTCTTCTAGATATGAAACTATGTATGCCTAGATTTTAATCCTTTATCACTTATTCAGGAGTTTAGTAACCCGAGTTTTCCTGAAAGTATCTACAACGAAAAATTAAATACTTGGTTCGAGTCTGATGTTTATAAACATATTGTACTCTGCCGGACTGGCTTCAATTCTTGATGGATGCTCCATTTTGTTGTCTGAAAGGACTTGACAGATTGGAAAAAGTGCATGTAATCAATCTCTGAAGATTTTTAAATTCTGAAAATAGTTAATTTTTATAATGGTGGCCAATCCTTTATGGCAAAGCGGCTAATGATGATACAACTTATATTATTGGTTCCGTCACCATTAGCTGGTGGAATTTGAACTTTGCTTAATTATCCTTGTCATACTAGTTCCTTTTTCAATATGCATTGTTAACCAATCAGCATTTTTATCCATGAGAAGAGGAAGATACTCATAATACATCACCAATGATATGTATATACCTGATGCTGTAATGTCTTCCTAACTTATACACTTTGATCTTCTTCTATTCAATATTATTGAGTGGATTAGGGATACATAACATTGGTTTGGCTCAAGTTAGTTAGCTTCTAATATTTTCTCCTAATTGAACTATGGTTGAACTTCAGCCAGACCTTCTGTCTATAGGGATTCATCTGAATGCAAGGTTTCCGTTGCAGGTGTATCAGGTACATTCTCTATCTATAGAAAACTTTGTTGGAATTTTGGGCTCCCAACATATGTGGAGTAAAAGGCCCAAATATATCTAGCCTATTTAACTCACTATAAATAGGTGAGAGTGATTAGTTAGGGTAAATAGAGAGAGAGAGAGTCCTAAGAATAGAATTGAGAGAGTAGAGAAAAGATTTTCGCACAAACTTAGAGCAACGATTGTAAATCTTCTATCACGCCTTCGTTCACCGTTGGTTCGGGCTGAAATTTTTACAGTGGGTTCAGGACTTCTGGATCTTTATTTTGACTGGTCGGATTAGTGAGAAGTTGTCGGAAGACAGAGATATCGCGTCTGAATAATAATAGGCGAAATCTGGTTTTCAGTTTCTCTTGTTCTCAAATTCAATACTTATTGTTGTGTCCTTGGGAAGATTATTGAGCACGATTTGTGCTACAATTATTGACTCTCTTGTACCCTATTTTGATCATAGTGGAGCTTGATTTGCTGGCTTGTGCCCTTAGTTTTTACCTCTCACATTGATTTGCCGCATTTTACATAAGTGTTTCGCTGTACTTATTCGATTTAGCGGTAGTATTAACTTCAGATACGGGTAATTTTACGTAACATTGACTCTAGTGACTAGGTTTAACATAGTTCGTCACTCAGGTATGAGATAATTTTCAATTCTGGCATCTTTTGGTCTCCACAATAATGAGATATAATATAATTCTGTTAGATAAGGTTCTTTTTCCTCAAAAATTTTTTGGGAAAATTATAAACCACAGGACACTAAATTTGTGCACACTTGATCGAAAATGACTCTCTCTCTTCTTGTGACCAATTCTCGAAAAACTCTATACCGGAATAAATTGTAAACCCAATTTTCATATCTCAAAATTCACTCTTGTAAGTTTTTCTTTTCTTTCTATTGACCTCATCAAACAATTTCTTCATCATCTATTCTTTTGGATCCTTGCAAACATCCCAAGAAAATGTAACGATCCGATTTCGAAGCAACTGCATTCATGAGGTGGTAAAATTACTTGGGCTATTCCTCTTTTACCTTACCATTTCGTAAGCCCCAATGAAATGAGAGATTTTGGATATTGAAATTTTTGCATTTAAGATTCTTTTTTGGTTTGTTTGGGTCATACTTATTTTTTATTTATTTTTTGTAGTTAAAATTTTCACTATTTAAAAAACAATGCTGTACAAAAATTACATCAACAGAACCACATTTACTGTTGGTTCGCAGAGTGCCTCTAATTTAAATAAACTCATACTGCAGGCAAAGACAACTTAAGGTTCATTGTTGTAATAAGATCAGCTCATCAGCAACATCTACAATTGATTCTGTATCAAATCTCACACTGTTCATTTCTTTCCATAGTAACCGAACAGTAGCCATCCATATCAACAAGCAGATCTCCTTAGTTTTCTTTCTCCTAATCAGGCTCTTGAACACTGTTAGACTTTGCAGGGGATCTTAGAAATGTGGTCGTGGTATATATAACCATTTAAATATAGATTCCCATATTTCTACAGCATGAGAACAATCAAAGAATAGATGGCTGACATTTTCTGCAGTCGTTGCACACCACACACATAACACGGATGCATGATCCGTACGGATCCCTTTGTGTATTAAGTTGTTACTTGTTCCGAGTATTAGCAACCTCTTTATCTCTTCTTCCATTTACGATTTCTCTTGTTTCAGTTCAGTGAACACTGGTTAATTGAGATGGCTCATGCTGAAGCATGGAAAATAATTGTTACGATGTAATTGTTTTGTTGCTGGGAGATGTGAACTTCGTTGCAATGTAATTGTTTTGTTTGCTAAGAGATGTGAACTTTTGCATTAGATTATTGTAGCCTGGAAACAGGGATGTTGCCCATGTATTATGAAAACCTCTAGTTATCGTAAAGTGCTGCATTAGAATGGATTCTGGATTGTACACTTTTGCATCAAATTGGATTTTGGATTGTAAACTTTTGCATCAAATTGTACATATATCAATATATTCTCACAATTATCCAGGAAAAGATGTAATACATAGTCATTCTGCAAGGATCGCCGCCTCCCTCCCCTCCAATCACCTCCACCTCAGTCTATATTTCTTGGAGATAGATCCACGTATGGATTGTCTTCATTCTCAGATGGAGATGCCACACCCAGAAGTGATGAAGGTGGTTATTGACATGTTTCATTCTCTTTCCCTCAAATAGTGACTCTAACTGTTAAATCATACTTTTGACACTCTCTTAGCCCATGTGATTATGTATTTTTGCTGCATAATGACATCATTACATATATGACGAACTTTTGCATTGATATCTTTCATTTCTAATAGATCAAATGAAGTTTATAATAGATCGAATGAAATTCATAAAACATGTCACCAAGTTCAAACTAAACATCAATAAAGTTCATGATAGATCATCCACCAGTAGGAACTCCTGCATAGTTCGTGCATGGTCCCGTATATGACGATCAGGTTCATCCCGACAGGCATAATGCACCAACACTTGGAGTCATCCGTGTGCCTATTTGAGCAGCTCTCGTCGGATAGTTGATCCGAGATTCGAGTTGCACTTATCTCATTGTCTCTCTATGGAAGTCACGAGTATGAGTGTGTGAGGATTTATCTCACATATTAAAGATGATTCGAGTCGAGGTTGAATGGTGTTACGTTGTTAAATTTTGATGTTTGAGAAGAATTTTTTATTTCGACGTAGACGTCAAAGTGAAAAAGTTTTCTGGTGATTGACTTGATTAAAAGATATTAAGACAATTTACTTATTTTATTTTTTTTCTTTTCTTCCTCTTCTTGCAATATTTTTTAACCGGCGCTTCCAGTACACTGCTTTAAAGTAAAAGAATAAGAAAATTAAATAAAAAATAAACTATAAGATTAATTTTAGAAATACAATTTTGTCAATCATTTAATTTAAATCTATAAATGAGAGTGAGAAACGACACACTAAGGCAAAAATCATTCCAAACGAACAACACAAAATATGAGATCGGTCAACACACGCCCAACGTGGCATCTTACCATTGGTCTTGCAGACCTTTTTCTGTTTCTCTTCTTCTCTGCGCATATTCGTTCTTTTCCGTCCTCTCCATCATTGAGTAATTTTCCCATCCTCAATATTTATTTCTATTATTGATATTAGGTACCATCCTCCATTTAATGCCATTATTCTGCACCATAAAATTTCTCCCCTATCCTCTGCTCGAGTAATTTTCGCGTCTTTTTCCTTTCCCTGCCGAACGTCGCATCTCTCTCCTTTTTTCAAACCTTCCTGCATTGCAAACGCAGTGCTTCTTCAGGATTTCTTTCACGGACCAGTTAAGGATAACGTTGCAGAGCTCAGAGAAAAACGATATGCTCGCGCAAATGGCAGAATTGAGATTAGCATGCGAACGGGAAGGCACAATTTTTCAGAAAAAATTGGATGCTTCGTATGAGAATCCGCCTAGTTCCTTGAAGTCGAAGGCCCACGATACCATTAAACTTCAAGGTAGAACCTTGCGGGTCGAATTATCGTGGGCCTTGGACTTCAAGAAACTAATTTAGGGGTTGACCTATTTGCCTCGAGGGTTCATGGTTTGACTGTGCGTAAAACATATATTTAGGGTTTGACATATTTGCCTTGAGAGTGGTCTGTTTTTGTTTGTGGAAGTGTATAGCTGTCATCTATTGGTAATCTGTACTGTTTTGTGTCATGTATATTTTTGAATTTCGTTATTTTCTTTCCATTTCTGCAGATGAATTGCGAAGGCTTAATGTTGAATTAAAATAAGCTGAAAATGAACTGGAGAAGACTCTTGGCGGTACCTCTTGATCCTTGAGGGAAAAAGGCTACTTCATATTTGTATCAATGTAAGTTTCATTTAATTTTCCATTTTATTAAGTGTGGGCGCATTTGTCCCCTTCTGTTTCGGCAGAGAAGAGCAGAAAAGAAGCAACAAGGATAGCAACCATGGAGTCTATATCTGTAATGAAGGCTAGAGTTGATGTATTAAGAGAAACTGTGGAAGGCCGGAGGGCAATGAAAGATGAATTTGCTGCTATAATATATCAACAGTCTGAAGGTGACTGGTTTCTTGGATTTTTGGGCAATACTTGATCCCAGAACAATCAACCGAGTCAGATTCTGCATTATCTAGTAGTGCCAGAGTACTAGCTCTGATTCACGTAGATAAGTATCACGGGATAAGCTGAGAACTAAATGTTCTCTGAATTGTGTTATGATCTTTATTGATGAATGATAGGGAAGGTCAAGATTAGTTAACACCAGTGACTGGTATTTAGCTAATCCCCTTTACCTGCTTCTTGTTTTTGCCTTCTCAGCTTGCAAAGAGAATTGTAATCAAAATTTCCAACAGATAGAGCAAACGGATTGGATGTACTCCAAAGCCTACAGGGATGCAAAAAATGGAAAGATTGAAGATGCCTCGGCTGCAAGCCTAGTTCTCATGAGATAATCCATTGCGGTCTTTTCTCATACGGGGTGAAAATGCTATAGATGAGCAAATTACCCCCGGCCAAGGTATCCAAAACATGATGATAAATGATGAATTTGGAAATTGTTTACTCTATAATTGATAGTGGACCTCATATGCTGCTCTTATGTTTTTTTTATGCTGGGAGCGGTGCAAGTGGGAGATGCAAAAACCGTACTCAGATGCAGCTAGCAACAATGATGCTGTACACAATTCGGAACTAGACTTCTTTCCTCCTGCTGTTGTTGCAATGATGATAAGGGGGACTTAATAAGTTGTTGGTCATTTTCTGTGGCATACATCAATATACAAGGAGGTGGGGCTATATTTTTGGCCACCATCTCCGGACAAGGTACAAAAGCTATACACTATCTTATACACTGATTCTTACATTGCAAATCTGAGGACCATATTGCAGTCTAATGGGATGGTTATATTCTGCTTCTACACATTTTGACTGCTCGAAACCTTTGTATGTCTATGGTGATTTACAAATGTGAGGACATTTCCAAAAGCTTTAAAAGGATGCAGCCGCATAACTCTGCAAACAAAACATGGATACTGCATAATGGTGAAGCCCAGAGCTTTTTGGAATGGCAGTCACAGAAGGACCCTGATCCTTTTCAAAATACAATCCTTTGACTGCAGCCTTGAGGCACAACAGTTCGAACAAAACGTCGTATGAGGAGTAAAATATGTGGGCAGCAGTATGCTAATTTTCATCAAAGATTGCAGAGTAGAACCCTTGAACAGAATCAGCCACAGCACAAAAAAGGACCGAGAAGATGATCTTCATCTTTGCTTCCCGGCTTTCATGTTTCTTTGTTTTTTTCTTGTTATTGGACTCTTATTCATGTAAAAACTTTTGATGGAGAAAATTTTGATTTAAAATAATACAGATAGATCAAACAGAGGAGGCCATATGATGGTATAACAGGGTTTTGGGATTTCGTATTGAAACTGGTTATGGTGAGTAGCACACCATTGAACTTGATAAAAAAGCACATATTCTATTAACCATGTTGACTTGTTTTGCTCTTTCCCATCCTCAAGGTGAAAAGTTCATATTCACAAATATTAGTCCAGAGCGACCAAATAAGGAGTACTCCTTTGTCGTTCATCCGGAGAATAAGATATACACATGTAAGAAATATCTGATCCTTAAATCTTTTCTATACTACAAAGTCGTATCATCCTCACTTTTTTGTCCGGTTCAGTGCTCGAGTGTGATCCACATCTGAGTAACAGGGAACAACTGGTTTGTGAGTTAAACAAAAGCAATGGACTGCTTTCACGCACATGGTATACTGCTTATCTAGCATCTCCTCTCTGAATAATAGGCGTTTAAGAATGTCTCAGAAACTCCCCATGTGCATTTCAACATTAAAATGTTCCTTTACTCCTATTTTCTCAATTTTTCAAGCTTCTGAACTAAGCTGATGTCCAGGGATTTCTCTTCATGGCTCATCTCTTGATCAACAATCTTCAGTAGTTTCCCTCTCTGTGCCCCTGTTTCGTCAGACTCAACTAATTGCAAATACGAAACTCAAGTCAAGAGAAAAGGACTTGAATCTGTTGAATCCAACAGCATTTCGAGGAAGGTTGACAAAGATCATCTTATTCAGTCTCCAGGGTCTGCTTCTTTACGTCGTTCAGGGCGTTTGAAGGAGGCGTACAAGCGTGCGTAAACCATAAAATGATTGGCGTTTATCCTATTTCTGACATACATGGTTTCTCTTCTAGATCCGTTGCATCTTTTCATTCTCAAAGCAATAGAATTGACTTTAGTCAAACATTCAAGATGCTCATCTGTGCTGCGAATTTGAGCTCGAAACATTTGCATGATTTCATCAAGTTACAATTATTGATAGATGTGTGAATTTCAGTGGCACAATTATCGTGAAACACCACTATGCTCATTGAGATCAACTGAGCAGGAGTTAAACTCATCAGAAAATATAAACATAACCAACATATTGTTATGTTACAACTCCATATCGAAGACTTACCAAAAAAACTCCATATTGAAGTCAGGAAATGATAAAGGTCAACCGTGTGAAAAGACGAAAATATCCCTAAAATTGCCAAAAAAGGTGTGTTCCTACGTATTGGTTTTGATTCGGAGGCCCGCCGTTTCTGAGGCATTTTGTCATGTATAATATCCCGTGGTTAAGCACGCGGAAATCCCTACCTTTCTGCAACTCTGAAAAGTTCCTTGATCGACAATGAAGCGCAAGCTGGGAGCAGCAGCTGTGAAGGAAGTCCAGGAAGAGCCGCCGCGCGATATCACGATAAGGAAGCTCCGTCGCAGCCGGAGACTTCAAGATGTCGCAACCGGTTCACACGATACAGCAGTTACTGAAGAAGCATCGGTCGTTTCCAGCTTAGCGCCGGTGAGAAAAATGACCCCTGCGTTTAGTAGCGACAGGGCAATGAGACTGTTAATCTTGAACAGACCGATGAAGTTCAAGTCGCTTGCTGAAGTAGTTTCAAGCACTGGGGTGGAAAATGGAAATTTGTTGGAAACTGATCGAAGCTGTGGTAGCAACATTCATCGCGAAGAAATTGAGAAACCAGAAGCTGAGAATGGCAATTCACTTGATGACTGTTGAATTCATCATCTATGCTTGCTTGTTGTTTTTGATTCCCTAAGGAAAACAGTTTCCAGAAACACTTGTTATTTTCATTGTACTGACTGTCCATATTTGATGCCAGTCCATTTGGTAATTGGTATAGATTTGGATCTGGAGACACTGAGTTGACATCGGTAATCTATTTCGGATGAATCACTTGTTTCAGCATTATTTTGTTTATGAAAGCGCTTCGATCCGAATTGTCTGTGTTTACTTGGAGATTCATGGTTTGACGCCATTTTCTGATCCCAGTTCATTTGGTATAGATTTGGATCTGGGGGCAATGAGTTGCCATTGGTAATCTATTTCTGAAGAACTTGTTTGAGCTTCCAGGTAATCGAACTCATCATTAACTGCATCCTCACATTGATTCTCCTTGACTGATGATCCATTGTCAAGGAGAACAATGGATATATATGTATGCAACAAATCGTTGTTCTATTTATGTTTTGGAGGGACATAGTTGTCAAACAACATGATTATATCCAAGGCATTTTGCGCCTATTTTGTATATGAGCTGTGCTAGATAGACAAACAAGAAACCAAACCAAACTGAAATCAATACAGTAACTAAGCACAGAAACACACGCACCAAGATTGGTGTATGTGTTTTTGTGTGGGACCCTCATTACAGATATGAACTATTCGGTTGGTGTTCCTTAAATTATAAAAAAAAAATTGAGTGTGCTTAATAGGAAGGATTTTAGACCAAAAGGATAAATCATCCTTGTGTATAAAATGAAACTACTTCCAAAACCCTAAATTTCCAAACTGAATCTATGTTTTCGACTTTTCGTGGCACGAGGAGGGAAACATCACAAATTCAAAAAGCAGGCTTTTGTGAACTGTACCCTTCACTGTCTCCTACTGATCAATCCCGATTTTTTCCACGACCAAAAACCATTTCCACGTTTGAAGCCACGTCACTGCGAAAATGATAAAAATGAATAAAACAAAAGATGTTGTTCACATTTTTTTTGTATTTTGTTTTTGTGAAGTTTGATTATTTTATTGTTGTTTTAGTAAAAAAATTAGTCTCTCTACTTTTTTACACAATCGTATATTTGGTAAATTGTTCAACGTTCATCGAAACGGATGACGTCATAATTATCATAGCATCGCGCGCTTCTATTTAACATGCGACATGATAATATTTCGATATACATATTATTTTATTATTTTTTAATTGGTGGTAGTGGCTTAAGTGGGTGTTTGCAACTTTTGGCTTTTGGCAGTTGAAAAGTCAGTTTACAGTGTTTGCGAATTTTGCTTTTCCTGTTTGACTTTTGACTTTTGCGATGGAGAAGTCAAAAAAAGCCTAAAAGTTAGAAAGATCTCTATGTTTGCTTTTGGAGTGCTTTTGGCGGTGACATTTTTGTAAATAGTTAAAATATTAAATTTAAGACATTTTGGAAATACTTTTCAATTTTTTAATTAAAGTTCCTTTTTCTAGAATACCTTCTGAAAAGCTACTTCTGCATAATCACAAGAACTTGCAAACACACCATAAGTCACGGGGTATATTTTAGTGATAATTAATATTACGGCGGTTTTGGTGCCGAAAAATTTAAACTCTAAATGATGAACCCTTAACCCATATAAATCGTAAAAAATGTATGAATCTTATAAACTTGTATTTTTTAGAATTAATATTACGACGGCTTCGTTGCCGTAAAAATCTAAAATCCTATCCGATAAACCTTAAGAGCTAAATACAATAAACACTAGGACTAAATATAATAAATTTCATGTAACTACAAATTTTATAAAATGAAAATACTAAATAAACTATAAATTTTATCTATTTTATATTAATATTAATCATATTATATTACATAATCCTAAAAAACACGTAACCCATCGAAATTACTTTTTTTTATTGGTCCCATCTAAACAACTGATATATCGGTCCCCCATCTACACAAATTTTCAAATGCCGAATGGTAGGGTGCCGAATGATACCCTATCGTGTCGAATATGCATCCTCGGCCGTCGAATCTGCATCCGACGGTCGAGACACAACTACGGTTTAGCCCTTGGGTTTTTAGAGTTTAGCCCTTGGGTTTTTAGGGTTTAACCCTAGGATTTTAGGGGTTAGCCTTGAGTTTATATTTAACTCTTGGGTTTATAACATTTAAATAGGGTTTTAGATTTTTTCGGCGGCAAAGCCGCCGTAATATTATTTAGAAAAATAGGATTATCCAATAGTAATATTTTTATTATATAATCCGACGACCGAGATACATATTCAGCACGGTAGGTTATCATTCGACACCCTACCATTCGGCACTTGAAAATTACTCCTCCCATCTAAACTAAACCACTTAGCATTTTTTTTCAATTGCTTTGTTTTTTAAGCGATGTGACAGAAAAGACGTGACGAAGTCGTGAGGAAACCGACGGTGCAGCCTGACGTCACTGAGAATGGTTGAGAGCCCAAACCCTAAGCAAACGGCCCCTTTCTCTCTGGTGAAGAGCCCATTCTTCATCGGATCCAACGATGACAAACTCGAGCGGTCTCAGGCACGTGCAGCGCGAGCCGCCGCCGTCCGCCGCAAGAATGTCGTCCATAACACCTTCGCCTCTTCTGATGCTGATCCATGCCTTGGAAAAGAACAGATACTCGAGTTATATCAGAATTGCATAAAACTCGCAAGCGTAAATGTCTGGTTTTATGTTTTCGATTCCTTGCTTGTGGCTTGCAGAAAATTAATCTGAAAAACACTTGGGAACTCGATTTGATCGATCATATCTGCGATATTATTAAGGTTGAAGAAGAGAATGATGCTGAAACCAACTTCCAAAAGGTATAGATAACATGATGCATTAGCTGGCAGCTTAGAGTGCAATGTTTTCTCTTATATGCATTGTAGACTGTGCATTTCTGATGTTACTTGATGTGGAGTGGTTAATAGGAGGAGTATTTTTGTCTTGGTTCAGCTAGGGTTGGAACTGTATGCGAGTTGATTTTCGAAGCAAATTTTGTTTGATTGGAAATGCTGGCGCTATTACTTTAGGGTTTTAAGTTAATTAAATTCAGAAAGAACAGCAAAACCAAATTGTTTCTACGTCACCCATTAGCGGATCTATGGCAAGTTCTATTGAGATTCCTTTCTGTTACAGCATAAGAATATTGGTTACAGTCATGATAAATGTCAAATGCACTGCATAGCTTTATGCTAGTAACTGATTTGGGAACTCACATTTGTCGATGATAACAAGCTGGGTGCATATAGCATCAGGTAGAGCGTGAGCATAGATTAGGTTGGGGTTAAATTGATTTTCCAAATTACCGTAAATGCTTTTATATGCTATTAAATTATATTTCCTTTATTCTGGACCTCGTTTTGTGTCCAATTGTAACATGACCTTGTTCTGTATTTTGATAAGTTTATCTATGATTATCTGACTGTAGGCAAGTTGTACCCTTGAAGCTGGGGTTGAGATTTATTCTACGAGGGTTGATTCGGTATATTCTGAAGCATATAAAGTTCTTGGTGGAATTAATCGGGTTGGACAAGAAGATGAACAAGGTTAGATTCTAAAGAAACATTGATGTATAGTTGCAATTCTTATCACTTCCTTTAACTGTAATGCTATCTTCATAATTCATATCAAGGAAATATAATAGTTTCAGTGATTTCAGGGATATTGAAATTTTATATATGATATTTCCATATAATAGGGTAAACTTTAGCCTCAATGTGAAATTAGTATCTGCTGGACACTATGTACTTTGTTTTTTGTTGCCTTTTGAAGGATGTTTGCACGATATATTTTCTTCATATTGATTTAGGTGACCACATTTACGATAACTATAGACACCGTTACCATTACCAGCTTAGCCTCCTCGTGCTTTTTCCTTATTTTCTATTGCTATTTAAGTTGAACTAAAATATTATGCCTGGATTCAGCGAGGAGATCAGTGTGGCATTCTTGATGCTTGGCATCTGATGGTTTTCCACATTTTATTCTACTTATGTCTCTTTCTAGATCATGTTACTGATGATACCAAAGTAAATTCTGGAAGGGGGGAATGTCACGAGAAAAAGGAACGAAAAAAGGTCAAGAATATATCGTAGATTGAACAATATATGAGTATTTTGAATATATTTTGACTCTGAGTATTTTGAATATATTGTAGATTGAACAATATATGTATTATTCAACTCTTGGTCTATTTGTGCAGTTATCATCATTGTCTACTCTTGCGCCTTCTTTTGCTGCTATAAATGTAAAGAAGTTTGACGGTAAGCTGCATTTAGTTGATCTGTGACAGTTATTGGCTGTTGAGTTTTGCAGTACCCCCATCTTTACCTCTCATTTTCTCTATCTTTATTTATCTTTTCTGCATATTGTCAAGAGCATCCTTGTAGCCTGTGCTAATCCATCTCCCTGTTTTGAACCTATTTTTCAGTTGCCTTTGTGGTGGATCCTCTCTACCACCAGACTTCTGTGCAGTTCGATGAAGGGGGAGTAAAGGGTCTGTTGTTGAACAATCTTGGAGTTTATGATAACTGCAGGGTTCTTTTTGATTCCTTGAAAGTACCTGGAAAGTGTTCATTTCCTTCATCTCAATGTGAAGATTCGGAGATCGTTGATTTGTCTTTTGCGAGTGGTATGTACCTAATGCTCCGTGTCAGTGAGAATCAAGAATACTATTCATGTGCTGTTTCTTCTAGGCTTTTCTTAGATTATTTTTTCCTAAACCATTCCATTTTTCCCAGAATGCATTCAAGAAATGGTGTCAAAAATGCCCAAAACGTCTGAAATTACCCCCAGCCTTGGGGAGATAATAAGTCTGTTTGATGATGATGATCAAAGGCCATCCATGTCCTATTCCTCTGCTAGTAGTACTTCCTGGCAGGCCACTGACCAGCATGATTTCGGATTGGTCATAGATGGTCAAGAAAGTGCAGCAGATGAGGTTTCTCATGTTCCTAATATAAAGCTCCCTAGTCACCAAGATGTTCCTGGTTTGGTAGGTCGCTTGAAATTCCTTCCCTAATCCATCAATATCCTTCAGATATCTAAGTGACTCTTTTGATTAAGTTTTTTAGGTCTCTGAACCAGTAGATTTCAATGAGACTGATCAGTATGGTAGGTTTGAAGAAGTCGATGAGTATCTGTTCTCAAGTTTGTGATTTTCGACAAAGGAATATTCTTGGGCTGGTCCCAATCATTGGAAGTATCGGAAAGTTGAAGGTTAGCTTTTTTTGTCATGCTGCACGATCGTTTTCTACTTTCAGTTCTCGTATTAGCTGCAAACTTACTCTGTAGATCCTGAGGTCCTAACCAAGGAAAATTCATCACCAAAGACCAGGAGAACAAGGAACAAGAAACAAGATCAGGATATTGAGTTCTCAAATGCTGTCTTAAACAATGATTCTTCTCAGATATTTGTTCCTCCAAAGAATCCAAAATCCCTATTACTTCCTGCAAATAGAACACCTGGTATCACAAAGCTTCCAAAGGATTGTCACTATCAACCGGAGGATCTCGTGAAGCTCGTTCTGTTACCCAATGTTTTGGTAAATTTAAACAAAATCACTTTTTTCCAAACTGTTTTATTGGTCATAGAACAATATTTGTATCTTTTGTGTTTTCTGTTCAGTATTTATTTCTCTTTCTATTCCTTTCCGTTCTGTGTTCATGTATTTGGGTACATAGTTTAAAAGAACTGTATTCAAACTTTTCCTCTGATTTTCTTGAGACAGTGCCCTGGAAATAGCAGAAGGAAGAGAAATGGTGAGATATTGAGATTTACTTCAGATATTTATGATTGTGGATTTCCCATCTGTTTACCTGCTCTTCAAGCCTGATAATAATTCATGCATCAACAAATCATGCGCATTTTATAATTGCTGAAGAGGATCCCTGATTGATGATATTCGTCTTATGAAATATGCACACAATAATTTGTGATATATGATAGTAGAAATTCCAGCAATGTTTGTTATCTAATTTCGTTAGGAAATGCTTTCTTTAAGGAATGGGCTATTCTTTGATCATTGAAATACTAGTCGTTCTACTATGAGTTCCATATTGGAGTATCATCTGAATCATATTATGTTTTTGTTTCTCACACACGGACTCGCTTTTTGTTTACACTTTATTACTTTATTTCTTATTGCACATATATTATGAATTATGATAATCATGAAATGATTCTGCTTCCCAGCATGGTATATTTTGAGAATTATCCATGTTGTGAGATAATAAGATGAGATCACTGTTTATAGATGGAGAATGCCATCCAATATATGGATCTGGACAAGATGTATCATGGGGCGATGAAGATGATTTTGGTGGTGGTGGTGACGATGGACAAGCTTATGACACTGACATCCAGGAGCCAAGTACACTTGTTAATCCACCGCGGCAGGTTCGGTTTTCATCTTCCATTTCACTACATGGGCTAGTTGAAAATAATATTTGAAGCACAGGTGCTCCACTCAAACAAATATTCCATTGTTTCCTTGTTGTCCGTAGGTAAATAAGGTTGAGGTTCAATACGAAAAGACGTCCAAGCAAGTGGATCTTCATGCTCTGAAGGAAATAATTTGGGAATATATACTGCAATCCAGTCATACCCAAGCTGAGGTAAAATCATGTTCACAACTGGAAGTTCATTTTTAACCATCCGGTCTGCTGTTTTTACCATTACACTACAAGCAATGAATAACATTGCTAGAAACCCCGTCGGGAAGCAACTCCCAAAGGATCCATATCCTTCAAGCAACTTTTGGCTAACTTTCCATCTAGCTGCAGAGCTGCAGCATCTCTTGACGACATCTCTCCCCATTTATGTTTCATTTGCTTGTTGCATCTGGCTAATGAGCACGGATTGCACATTGTTGACTGCCCCACATTCGATGAGCTGAACATAACCCTTAAGTGACATCAACTCTGATTGCGAATACACTCAGAAGACTGCATTAGATTAGAGCACCTTACGAATGGACCTAATAAATAAATTGACAGGCCCATTCATTAGCTTACTATTGGATACATGTACAAATGGCCTGTGATATGTGTAAATCAGTAGCACAATGTACTCAACAGATTGGTTAAGAAAATTGTACATTAAATTTCCGCCATCACTCGTGTTCTTGGTTGGTCTTGGTCAGATTGCATTTACTCAAACCATAACTGCAGATTTCTTACCGTGGAACTTCAAACCCAATCCCGAATCATGTTTCAATAGAGCAGATGTCAGGTTTTGTGACCTTTTGACCATTTATTACTTTTGTGTTAGCAAAGATCAGGCTCTTGTATTAGGAAGATTTGCTCTGTAAAGCACGGATTCTAGCCGTTTCATTAGGTTTAACGGATTCTAGCCGTTTCATTACGACAGCTAAAGGGCTGAATGTAACAGATAGATTTACAGATGAATAATGATCAAGTGATTTAACATTTCATTATTTATATTTCAGCACTTCTTTATTTTTGCTCTAAGTCCTTGAAGCCACAACATACTTGGTAGCAACGAAGGATATATATATTCAGAGCATAATTTTGTAATTCAGCCGAATTCAAGTTTGCAACAAACAATTTTGTTGACATATTTGCTACTGATATTTTTCCCAAAGTTACAGCAACCTTTTCAACAGATTTTGTTTTTCCCATTAGCACCAGTAGCATGAGTAGATCTTGGCTTCTCAATAAAATTTCATTTAGCATCATCAACAATACATTATACATGGGGATCGTAGCACTGGAATAATCTGTAAAGCACCCTCTTCACTATCTACTACAGTTTGTGTAGAATCAATTTGGTCAGAAGCTACTATATCCTCAACTTCCAAATGAGGCTCATCATCGGCCATGAGACAAGCAAGAAAAATGATAAGAATGTGTTGGCAACTCAATCATCAGACAGAATTACTACTAGAATTAAATTTATCAACAGAAATATTTTGTGATATATTTGCATCAGCGGCCATATTAAGCAGGTTGATTGTAAATTTCTATCTTGATTAGAACCTGTAATCACTCGGTTTTCAATCATGTCACTTTGTAACTGTCCATCTCTTACCAGTTCCTGAATGCTATGTTCTATCTACATTACTACCATTCATTGGTCGTTATAAGTAGGCACAAGAGGTTGCTCTCTAATTTTTCAATTTGGAGCATTTTTTCTTCTTCTTCTAACGTTTGTTCTTAGCAAAGGATTTTGGGATTTTTGAATTTAACTTTTGTTTACATGGTAGCTGGTAGATAGCTGAGCTTTAGGAAGTAGATGTCCACTCATCCGAGTTAAGATACTTATATTATAGTGGCTTTAACCACGAATTTGAAATCACATCTCATAAATTTTTTTGAAGCAACTTACGATTTTACTTATCGTTTCACATCAAAACAGTGCCCTGAGGTAGGTTTATTAGTGGGATACAGGGGATGAGATTTAGTGAGATGGGAAAATGTATCGGGCGTGTAGTACGCAGGATTATATAGAATTTTAGGGCGTGTAGGATTAACTAAAAAACCCAATTATCTCACCGAATTCCATATGTTTAGAAAGGAAACTCAATTTATCCAAATCCACTTTTTAATCGAGAAATTTTTTCTCAAGGTGTACTGATTATTAAACACAGGATATAGTGAGATAATTTTTCAAAATACGGCCTAAAGTACAGACATACCCTAGTCCAAAATAAAACCAAATCAGATTCTGATGCAATTAGGTCATCACTAAACATCAATTTTGACGAACATCCAATGGCATATCATCAAAAAGCCATAAAGTAATTGACGAACCACCACTTAGTAGAATCGACAGAGGTTTTTGGTGGTTGGCGAGAGCTTGCCGTCTGGAGAAAAATAGGCCAGAAGAATGAATATAGAGAAGGGAAAGTCTAGTTTTATCGAGTCCATTCTGTACCGGACCCGGTACAAGCTAGACAAGTATTAAAAAATATTATAATAAATTAATAAATAATAATAAATATTCAACAAATAGTAAAAAATATCAAATATTTAATAACTTAACCATTGAATTTATATCATTTAGCCTTGGGTTTATAGAGTTTAGCCATCGAGTTTTTACAATTTTACGTGATTTTTAATTTTTTTTATGTTTCAGGGTTGGGTTTATTGTGGGTTATAGTTACATTCGTCCATATCAAAGGACTCGCTAGCCGAGACGGCAGTCCACCTTCGCGAGTGGGGTGAGGGAAGTGGGTGCCACGTCTGGCGCACAACAGCCCAACATTCCACTGGTCCAGATCACAGGCCACATAATGCTTACTGACCCCAGATAGTTGAGCCCAGCGAAATTCTGTCCGCACATGTACAATTATATAGAGTTTTTTCCCAGTTTAAAATTCCGGTATGGGACAAAGGAAAGAACTAAAGGAATACAAACTGGAAGGAGGTTAGCAAAATGCCAATTGACTCAACAAATTTTGTTCTCCCGTGCGCGACGACCGAATGGGAGTTTTGAAGATGAAGATGAGAAACTAAGGGGAAGTTTGGCTAAAGAACCTTTGTTGGCGAGACTAGAGGGTTCAAGTCCCTCTATCCCCAAAAAGCCTGAGGTGGATATTCGGTGAATAGAAACCATTAACTCCTTTCATCTATTTAATTGCAGGCGTGGGAATCCAATTCATTGGGGCAGAGCTCAACAAAAGAAGGAGCTTGCAAAACTAAGCAAGGGAGGGCAATCTTCCAGATTGACTTCCCCGACTGAATTCTATCCAGCATATCAACCATTAAAACTGCATATGCCCTGTTGCAGTTTGCCGTCCTTACGAGCCCGGTGGGATTCAATCTGCTTGATGAGATTATTGTAGCGGAGCTAAAATATATGTCAGAATCATTCTTTCCTAAACAAACAGTTCAACGAAACTGCTCTTGTTTGTCTCTTTCGTTGATGTAAGAAAAAAATGGGAAGTGGTCTTAGTTTGAACGGAGGAAACTACAGGATTTGTTTGAAAATTGGACTGGTTTATAAGAGGAAAAGAGAACAAGAGAGAGAGATGAAAAAAAAAGAGAGATGGGGGAGAAGAGATAAAATATGAAATAGATTTGGGATTGGATTGAGGACTAGTATATAAATAAATTACTTTTTTTTGGCAAGTTCCAAATAAATAACTTAAATGTCTTTAAATTAATTACTTATATTAATGGTCAATCTCATAATTTTTGCATTTGAGTAAAATATGATGTGGTTTGTTTGATTTTGGCCAAAATGATATAGAAGGCACAAAAACTGCATTTAATATTTTATTATTTATTTATTTAAAATAATTAAAAAAATATTTGGACCCTTTTTAGCCCGGGTCCAATTCCCAGGCTAGTTCCGCCATTGTATGCACCTGATGCTCAATGTGCATATATTATTATATTTACCGAGTTCGATAGGCCTTAAATCAACCTTTAATTCGAAATGTAATACATTTGGGTGTCGAACTTCGAAGTTCGATTTTTATTATTATTATTACGGTTTTTAATATAATACATTGGAGAACCACCACTCTGCGTTAGTTACTAAAAGAAGGCCTCCAAAGAAAAAAAAAGTTGCCCCAACAACTGTAAATGCTGGGTATATGAAATGAATTTGGTATACTTAGAGAAAGAAATTAATTTAAAATATAAAAACATATGAAAAATATAATTTAAGATCGATTTTGAAATTATCAAGCCAAATATATTTAGAAACTGGTCTTAAACTTCATTTTGGTTCTCCTAATACACCGTTTAAGACTATGTTTAAGTTTATTGCTATTATAATGTTTATTTAATATAATTTTAGTTTTTTGGCGACAAAGGCAACGAGACCAGAATCTATGATCAATTCCTAAAAAGTTCGATGCGAGGATTCTAAAAATGGTCAATTTTTTTCGGTTAGCTTGGAAATTTCCGCAACAAGGAGTGGAATAGCGCAGTCGATGAATTGATCGCCTTCGTCGTCGTTTTTCAATTTGGAACCACGTACTGAAAAAATCCAATAGACATAGGATACAAAATAGTGTTTGAGAGTTTGGCGCAACCAAAAACTCCAAACTACTCCAATTTTGGCATATCTAGAGCGGTTGGGCGGTCCGGTGGCAAGGCGGACGCCCAAATGGATTTAAAACAAAAATATGTGCCTTGCATCAGGGTTACCGCCTAAGCATTGGGCGGACCCATCTCCATATTTCTAACTTTTCGAACACTGCTTATACCTGCTAAAAATTAAAACTAGCAAGTTTCTTGTTGCATGTGGTTATAGAGTTCTATATCTTCATAATACTTGAATGTGTTCGGAGAGTATCTATCAATCCATGTCTGGAGGCTATAAAATTTTGCAGGAGGATGTGCCCTTTGTTTCTCATTATTCACCCGAACCATAAGGTCAAAGATCTGAAAAGAATCCGGACTGCTACTGTAATTTGACGCGATTTGGTCCCACATTTCTTTCACTGTCGCTTCGCTAATCAATATATTGATTATCCAAATCTGGTTCAATCTTTTCAAATATCCAGGAAATGATGATTGTATCAATGTTAACCAAAATTAGTTTGGAGATGAGGTTCATAGGTAATATGATCTAGATGACTTCTTTCTCTAATTGTCACTTTCATCAATATAGACCTTGTGTAGTAATTGAAATCATTAAGTTTAACGAAAAGTTGACTGAGTATTAAGAATAAGATTTATGGAGATTTCAATTTTTGGTGAATTAGTAGTAGATGAAGTTGGGAGATGACAGAAGAATTCAAACATCCGGTTCATTGTGATGTAATTAGTTGAGAGCCATCCACGATTGTAGCCCGGCGAGAGGCGGCATCAACAGTTCCTTATTGGCCATGATATGTGACGGCTAGGTTAGGAGATATCGTCTTTTCTCGGTAGATTATTTTCGAGATACCAAAATCACTGACATGGGCAACCATGTCGGCACCCAGAAGAACTTTAGAAGGTTTTAGATCGCAATGAACTACCAGAAAGTCGTTTCCACAGTGAAGATACACAACCGCCATGGCAATATCGAGCATAACTTCGATCCTCTGTTGGAGAATCAAGTAACAGCCCGGCTTGTATAACCAGGTCTGTAGATTTCCATTTGGCATGTATGGAAGAAATGAAAACTTTAAGATTCTCATTAGAGCAAGTACTTATGATAACAAGATTCACATTCTGCATCGAATCTTTTCTTGCCTTCATGGTCTTCCAAGTTGAGGATCTTGACGGCCCCTATTTCTGCATCAGGTCAAATGGCCTTGAATACAGAACCAGGGTTTCCAACTCCGAGCAAATTGGCTTCATTGAAATAAATTGTCAGTACCCCGAAGAATATCACGATAAGCTACTTTCTTATGACCCCATCAAACTTAGGCTAACTCAACATCCTCACGTTTCACTCTTGTTCTTCTTGTTAGTATCCACACAGACAAAGGGATGCTTATCAATGTGACTGAAGAAATAACTGGAATAATGATTCTCATAATCAGTTTCTTAGACCATAATGAGTAAGGCAGAAAGGGAATCCAAGTGATATCATTCCACATAAGTGTTGGTTCCCTTCAAAAGCTCCACGCGAAGAGTGGAGCAAAAATGCCGCCATTCGGTATTTCACCTTCTAGTTGGTTATAAGAAAAATTGATCGCTCTGAGGTAGGATAAATTCTTGATGGAAGTTGGTATGCTCCCAGATAGATTGTTCCAGGATAAACCTAAGAATTCCAGGCTTAATAAATCACCGAATGAAGATGGAATTGATCCATCCAACAAATTCTGTAAAAGATGAACAAGGATCGATCATATTTGTGAGTTCTCCCAGAGTTCATGGAATAGTACCTGAGAATCGGTTTCTCGAGAGGTTAATCTGTTCAATACTCTGCAGCTTGCCCATATCTGAATGAAGCTCTCCCGGAATCAGATTCCGGCTCAAATTCAAATTCAAAAGGGCCATCAAGCTCCCACAATCCAAATGGCAAACTGGAAGTCAATCTATTCTTGGACAACCCTAGTCCTTGCAGTCTTGTAAGATTTCCAATGCATCTTGGTATGGGACCATATAGATCATTCTCAGACACATTTACAATTCCTAGATTCGATAAGATGCATAGTTCATTGGGCATTTCCCCAGATATATTGTTGGTTTGTAGATACAACCTCCGAAGGTTGTTAAGATTCCCCATCTCAACAGGGATGGATATTTCCTATCAGGGAATTGTAGCCGAATCCGATTGTTATCATGCCACTCAGATTCCCAATTCCTGTTGGAATTTGCCCAAAGATTCCATTTCCTTCTATACTAAACATTTGTATAGAGTTTGACAGGTTTTGGATAGAAATCGGAAGAGATCCAACCAGCAAATTACTAGTCACGATGAGATACTGAAGCCTTGTACAATCCACCAAAGAATTGAAAAATCTAAGATGTTGACCGCCTGCTATATTTGTGAGCTGGTTATACCCCAGGTTCAAGAAAAAAAGTTGCCTGAGATTACCAAAATTTGAAGGCACTGGCCCGACAAACATGTTGTTGGATAACTCGAGAAGCTGCAGCTTACAAGCATTTGCGATTGACAGACCATCTGTGGGAGGCTGGTTACCTGACAGATTGTTAGAATTGAAAGCCATGACTCTCAATCAAGATAAGTTGGAGATGCTTCTGGGGATTCCCCCTGTCAAGTTGTTAAAACTGACTATCAATCTCTCCAAGTTGATGAGGTTTCCAAGCTCCGAAGGAACTGGCCCTCCTATCCCATTTTCACGACAATTTAAAACCCGCAGAGCGGATACATTTCCCAATGATGGAGGAAGATTCCCAGAGATTTTGTTACCGTCAATGTATAACTCTTGAAGCTTTGACAGACAATCGATGTTTTCAGGTATTTTCCCGGATAAATGGTCGTAAGAAAGGCCCAACTCTTTCAACTTCCGGAATCGGCATAAGTTGGATGGTAGTTCCCCCCAAAGTTGATTGCTAATAAGTTGGATGTACTCCAGTTCACTGCTTGAAGTAGTATTTTCTCCACTAGGCAACATAGGACCTGACAAACTGTTATTTGCAAGAGACAAAACATTCAAAGACGACAAGTAAAAAAGGACTTGAGGAACTGAACCTGTGAGTTGATTGTTACGGAGATTCAGCCATGTCAGGTGACTCAAGTTCCCAATTTCAACCGGAATTGAACCAGCAAAGTCATTCTCATACAAATTCAGGTACTCCAGTCTTGTAAAGGTCTGTATGGAGGGATGAATAGAACCAGTAAGATCATTGCCATAGACATTCAGGGTTGTCAACATGGGAAAATGGCAACGCTCAAAAGGGAAACTACCATGGAAACTATTGCCACTGAGATCAAGAATATGAAGGAAAGATAGATTCCTATCGATGGTGAATTTCTCCTTCAAGACTCATGCTGGGAAGCAACAGGCCAGGCCTGTCACCCTCTGTGTGCGCCTGCTGCAGCAGGTTATTCCAATCCAGCTGCAAAACCAAGCACTGTCCGTCCAGTTCTTCCCAAGCACATGATCTGAATTTGTTATCATACTTTTGAATTCCAGTAAAGACACGTAATGAGTTCCGTTTGATAGAGACTGGGAAAGGGAAAGAGTGAAGCTGTTATGGATGCAGAAGAGAGTCAGAAAAAGGGAAAAAATCTTCATTGCAAATGAAAGGAACAGATTGAAAAAAGAAGAAGAAGAAGAATGAAAACATACATTGGCCTTCTGTAACTTCAGTGTGAACGAGTTTATGGAAACAAGTCAGAACGTGAGTAAAGATTTTTCAAACCTTTTGAAAAAAGTGCACCTGGAAAAGCAAGCTCGTTGTCATTGGGTTTCAAATATCATAAAGAAAACTTCCATTTCCATTGCATTCACTCATTTTAGACCAATTCAAAATTCGTTACGCTACATGTCAAGTACTTTGGGGCTAACATGAACAATAATAGACTTTTATCCATTGACATCAGTTTTTAGGCCATATCATTAACACGTCCATATTCTGGACTAGAGTACTTGTTTCTGGTGGCTGGAGACAAAACTTGTACTCTAGCAACTGAGGGTTTTTATGATGGAAACCAATGGAATTAGTTCTGGACATGGAATGGAAACTCAAATGACATGGAAATTCATTATGGAACTTGCATAACTATTAACTGAACTAGAGGCAGTTCCTGCTTTTAACAGACGCACCAGACAGACGGCTATAGGGTAATTCTTCTACTACTACTTACTCAGCTAAGTGTATGTATGACGAGTTCATGCAAGCAAAATGGGAAGAACCACCACAAAACACAAAGGCAAATTATGCATGGAATAGCATAGCATTATACCTCTCAAGTTTTGTGCCTTCAACTGGCGATTATTGCAGAATCAGCTATCAGCTTAATCAATTTGCCGAATCACATGTCGCCCATTCGACCCTCGTGGAGAAAGAAACCCTGAAATGCAATTTGACAATTAGCAACATGCCCGATATGACGATTGAGAAATGAGAATATGTTTGAAAACACTGAGTCCCGTGCAAACATCCATGGAGTAGTTGCAATTGAGAAGCTGATCGATCTATTGGAATCAGCAACTGTGTTTTTTTCCGAGTGGTGTCGAGAACCAAATCTGTGTTTGCGTGACTAAGATTCCGGCGACTGGACAAGAATCGAAGGGACAAAGTTGGATGAAATTTGCACAAGGTACTAACCTACCTTTGCTATATGAAAAACCCATCGGTGCTGGTACGTCGCCACCATGGCTGCTGTCGCAGGTATATGCATGCTTGTCGATGTAAATGCCTCTCCTCAAATAACTTACACTTTTCTGATTATTTCCATATGGTTTATTCATCGGATCGGAGGCCTCCCCACATACACACCATGCCTGGATTTTGCGAATTCTCGATTCGCCACCTCCGTACGCGGACGGTGCATGACGAAGTCACCGAAGGCATTGGCCAATGGGCTTTCACTTATTTATCCATAACACGCCGTTTTTTGGCGATATTCTTCTCCATCGCTTACTTCCTCCGGCAGAGACAGCGGAATATGATCCGAAATTCAAGCCCGCTTCTCGCCATCACGCGTTCGAAGCCCACTGGTTTGTAATTGATTGTAGGCGGCGCAAACTCTTTTTAAAAAAATTATTTGGGCTGCCTCCCACATGGCCAAAATTATTTGGGCTGCCTCCAACACACCGTACATATGTAATGAATTGTGATAGTAAAAAAGGAATTGCCCACCTCAAGAGGAATCCAATTTAAACTTCGGATTCAGATATAGTAGCACCATGAGCGTGTTGGGACATCGTAGGTCTCTCAGACACGGTCGATTATGATCCATGTGATTTAGCATCTGTGTTAATAGGAAAATGCTAAGGGGAACGAAACGAAATTTAAATCGAAACGTATGGAAAAGACTATAACACCCCTATGGGTGTGTTTTTGTGCTTAGTGCGACCGGTTTTTACGACTTTTCCCTACTTTTCGATCCAGCTTTCGGTTTATGTTTCGGTCCCTCTAGCATTGCTCGTATTAATTTTGTCAGGCAGTGATATTGATTATGTGATTTTGAATTATTTTTCTCAGGGAGTGATATTAATTAGTTCATAGAATCAAGAATTTCATCAGGTTGTTCCATCATCAGTGATTTACCCTTTTCAGAGTCATGAGTAGGGTAAGATCCTGACTTTTTCTTCTCCACTATTTCATTTGTTGTTCTTGCCAGTTTCACTGTTAGCTGAGCCTACCATTATGTCGTTCGTTTTGCCATTTTCCCAATAATGGAGTGTATGCCCACAGTTTTGACAAATCTCATAAAGCCAAAACGCTTATTCTTATATTCCATTTGAGGCAAAGCATGTACATCGCTCACCTAGCCGACGGAGTTGAAAAAATTCAGATTTCTGGAGTAGTCCAAGTAGATGGGAAGTTGGTAATGAAAATGGACAGAGTTTTCTCCCGCAGTTTTGCAATGTATGGCGGTAGTGGCTTCTTGCTTGCCTCAGTTGTCGTCAATTTTTGTTGCTTCATCTACTTATCTTTTTTCCTCCCATTTAGAGAAATCCAATTCTAATCAGTTTTGTCATGTACTGCTTGTGTTTTCGCAGGATTAGGAGTTGCTTCCTCCATTGCTTTGTCTTCCTCAGTTTCTAAAAGAAAAGCCTTGAAATTCGACATCAAGTAGCTTAAGTGCTTCCTCTGTCCAGAGAATAATGGAGACAACAGAAATAGGCTCCCTTCTGCCAAACGAGCTCACCCAGAATGGTAAAGAAGGGCAACTACCCAGCCGTTCCTGCACTTTTCGACCGATTACAGTTTGCTACTTCAGAGAGGAGAAACCACCAGACCCAACCTCCTGATGAGACGAATATACGTCACGCAAATGCGCAAGTATACGCAGTCGTACAAGTAATAAATCCTTGGCAAGTAAGGGTCATCTCCACAGGGAGTAGTCCTAAACACACTCAATTTACGACTCGACTAAATGTAAACCGAAAGATTAAAAGGGGGTTTTGTTCTAACTACGCTAACTACTCTAGACTAATATAAGCAGAAACTAATGATAATCAATCCTAGCGTTGTCACCCCACTAGTCTCGAAGATCAGATCACTAAGGGACTTGCGAATGCGGAGAAGTACCCGGGGCTTGGTCTTATGCTTCATCACTAGTCCTAAATTGCTAATTACATAGTTAATGCTTCATTCACTTTCTCTAACCACAATGTGTATGCCATGTAAGTCTCCTCTTCCCATGTCCGTTAGGCCCCAAGGAAGAGGTCCAAGACGAGTCAAGGGCTAACTACCCGAGACTCACTCACTCTCGCACAAAGAACGGAGGTAGTCGAATTGGTTCACGTTGTCACATGAACCCGGCTCATGCTGTCACTAATGAGCCATCTTTTCCTCCCATTATGTGCAAGACATGAATGAACTCAAAATAGCAAACACCCTAAGCAAGATTCAATCTTTAAGCTATCCGGAGGAAACGCAAGATCAATTAAGCACATAGACATACATTACGAGGAAGTATACTACAACATTAATCCAAAATAACAAGGTTCAAAGCATCATGAATCCACAAATCCCAAGCCCTAGGTCGAGCTATTTAGCTCATGCGCAAGCAATAGCTACTGCAATATGTAAAAGAAGGAATGAAAAATTCCTATTGTCATAGCCCAAGAGCTGAAACTCCAAGCTCTGCCTTTGGTTGTGAGTCTCCTCTTCCAATTTCGGCTCCTTCTCCTAGCTTTTGGCCTCCTCTTTTTAGTTTCGGCCTCCCAAAGTTGAATCTGGTAAAACGAGGGGTTTTGGTACAAGTAGGAACGAGTGCTTGGCCAATTACAATTAGCCCCCCTCAGATTTGTGCTGGCCTTCATCACTTAGTAAGGGTATACATGTGTTTGCTCCCAATTTGAATACACTTGTGGTAGGTGGACCTTTTGACCATGTTTTTGGTGCCAAATGCACATACTTCGTGAACCAAAGTTTTAAAGGAGTCTCATATCTGGGTTCTGGTGACATTACAGATCAGTCCCTAAGTCATTTAGAAGATATAGCTCGTACAAGGGGCACTTTTGACCTTGCGCAGAATCTAGACACATCTTGTGAATTCAGCATAAAACTCCGTCTTACATCCATTTTCTGCCCTTGCCATAAACATAGAACTTGTATAGGACTATTTGATAGAGCTCCTGGTGAAATTACAGATTTTTCCAAGTCCTTGTCAGAAAGATATGATCGTTACAAGGGCATGCATGGCAGTCACGTTCTCTCCTTCTTCGCCCATATTGGAGTGTTTTGTGTGCAAAATGGATTGAAAATCCATAAAACACACAAATATGTTGCAATGTACCTGCATGGGACAAAATGAGGAGAAATCAAGTGAAAATAGGGCAAATGAATCAAAATCACTAATGAATCTCTAGCTAAATGAGCCTAAAAACATCATATG
>JAOYMZ010019662.1:0-18658 GCA_025802335.1 Pinguicula primuliflora
TCGACATCAGTTCGGATACATCCAGCCGATTCCCGCTCCAGTCGACAGGGTCAACGAGACGTTGGTTCATGGGACCGACAGCAGTAGGCGTCGAAAGACGTAGATTGTTGCGTATCGTGAGATGTGGACTTCGCGGAACCAGTACGTTACTGGGGATCCACCTATTCCGGCACAGGGGATTAGATGGGACGAGGCATATACGGACTGGTTTAAGAGGCATCGTTGACCCCTTTACTGCCCTTTATTGCCGAGACCGAATAGGGGAGTCTCATACGACCACAGCTCGCTGCTGAACCTGACAGTAATATTAATTCTTCCACTTTTTAATATTTATTAATTTATTCGATCGATTAATATAATTTTTTTCTTTAATTGTATATAGTACCATCGGGTTGGTGAGATGGTAGAAAATTGTACGATAGAGGAGCAGTGGCGAGGGGTCGGAGTGGAGTTAAGATCATTTCTCCAGTCGAGGCTTGGAGGTTGAGGTGTGCCTGATCCAGAACAGCATTACGAGTGTACCTCGATAGCTACTCAGCCGATGGCAGCACCTAGTAGTGTTCAGGATATACGAGGCCTGAGTAGTTCGCGAGCCACTCCGGGTATATGACCCCCGAGTTTTTCATTAGACATTGACAGCACACTACAAGACAGGACGGAGCACGAAAATGATCAAGATGATTGGAGGACATTTTTTTATGACTAAAATTATTGATTTTTGTTGTTTTTGAAAATTCAATTTATTTGTATTATACGTTTATAAATATATATCAATTTATTAAAAATAAAAATAAAATTAATATATATTAAAAACTTTAATATTTTTCCGGTCAATTGACATATTCTTAATTACGTGATTAATCAATATTAATTACTGCCTGTCTTCTTTTGGAAGACCGAACTGGATATACCGATCTTCCTTCCACGGATGCTCGGAAGATTTTCAAAAATTTAATACAATTTTGTGGTAAATCATTTACCATCTTTTTTTTGCATTTAATCTCTGGAGTGTCTCACTGGATCGCGGAACGCCGAAGCACGAAAGTAAGATTCTAATGGCGCCACCAACCGACGTCGCAGTGGCGGCGGCCACCATTGAGACGGCGGAGAAAGTCAACGACGACTCATTGCTTGGATCCCCCATCTCAACTATTCTGTTTATAATCGGTAGTGTTCTTTGCTTCTTGTCGCTCTTTTTCCTTACATTTTTTCTGGAATCTATCCTGATTTGGTGAAGTTTTTAATTCCCGCTTATATAGCTATGCAAACGGAGGCTTCACCTCTAGTAGAAAAGTTCCAGCTTGCCGAGGATCCGGAATCTGTGTACGCTTCGTTGTCTTGTGGATCAATTTTTTTTTTTCGATGACAAACTCCGTTGGTTTGTGTTTGAAGAATTAGTCCAGAAATTTGGTGGATTAAAATTGACAAAAAAAACTTCTTTGGAGTTTTACCAATTTTAATGTCTATACAAGTTACAACTAACATTACCAATTTATTGGTGTAGCATTAGACATAGAATTGAAGTTTATTCAAAATTAAAAATCGGCCGCATTTACTATTTTTTGATGGTTTCGTAATATCAGTATTCTTGAGCGCCTTCTAATAATCTTCATTTTCTTATTACTATTTTTGCTTGGAAGTGGCCTATATGATTTTTCAGGATATAACATCACCTATCCTTTGAGGATTTCTTAATTACTTCTCGAAGTGATGATGCAGGTTTCCTAAAGGGGTTCCTTGGGTTAGGTACTACGGTAGATACAAAACTTTGAATATCAACATTGTTTGTCCAGGAAAAGACACAAATTTGGGTGCGTCGTATATGCACTCCTCTCTGCTTCTGTTGATACAATTTTTATTGCATATATCGTTTGTGTTACTGTAAATAAAGTTTGTTCTTTCTGAGAGTAGATTATATCGTTATACCATTTATCGATAAGTCTAGTTCACATAGTTAGATATTCTACGTAGATTGTATTGTTCTTTACTGTCTGTTGGAATAAATTGATAAATTAGGAAAAGAATGGTATGTGGAGCTTTGCTGCATTCGTACACTTTTATCACGGGAAAGCAACTCATTTGAGATAGAATCTTTAATTCCGAGTTGCTGTTATTACAAGTTATTTGTTTATCAGGGGTAGACAGTGTAGGCACAGTTTCTGCATCCCTTCTCACCTATGCTTCAATTCAAGCATTGAAGCCAGACCTTATCATAAACGCAGGAAGTGCTGGTGGATTCAAGGTGATTCTCCATCACCACTTTACCCAAGTTTTGAGTATTATCGACTCCCTTTTAGACCGATCATTCTTAGTCATTCATAGCATTTTTAACATTCCACTAATATTTTCACACCTCTATTTGTGTGGATGGTTTGTTGCCTCTCTCCTTTTACTTTTAATTTCTCTATATTCTCCCCTCCAGTAATATGTTTAGCTTTCAAAAGATTTTTCTCGTATACTTCTATATTAATATGTACCATTTGTCAGGCCAAAGGTGCTTCGATAGGTGATGTATTCCTTGCTTCGGATGTTGCATTCCATGATAGAAGAATTCCTATCCCTGTAAGTACCTTTTTTATCACATTCATTCTTATTCCTCTTAGCCTTTATGACCTCTGATCTACATAAGACACATGGTAAAGTGAATGTTCAGTTTCTTTTACTACGTCACTCGAATTTATTCCTGCATGGCTGATACATTGCTATAAAATTCTTTTGGTTATCTACAAATGGTAGATTTTAAAGTGAGATATGCCATACTGATACTGGTTCAGAGCTGGGCTTATGGTTGCTTTAAATCACGTGTGCTGGTCCAATGCAGTTATGGTGTTGTAGGAGGCTGGCTTGAGATAAAGGCGTCTATATGAGTTAACTGATTGTCAAATTTTCTGAAAAAATGTTTGGTTCTCAATTCATTTTATATTTATATACTTTCTTTTTTTATCCGCAGGTCTTTGACATGTATGGCGTTGGTTTACGCCAGGTATTCTCCACACCGAATCTTGCAAAGGACCTGAAGTTGAAGGTTGTTACTTTAGTAAAATTTTCATGCACCCAAGGAACCCCAACTGATTGCTCATTTTCTCTCAGGAATTGGTTCTTTAGCATCTTGAAATATTAAATTGCGCGAGATGTCCTAAATCCATGCTGCACGCATCGGAATGAATTTCCCAAAATATTTCCTTGTTTTCGATGGTGTATTTCGCGTTGAGTGTGGTGATGGTACAGGATTTTTAAACTTATGGCTGATGTAGGTTGGTAAATTGTCTACTGGTGATTCTTTGGATATGACCCCGCATGATGAAGCAGCAATCATTGCAAATGATGCAACGGTTAAAGACATGGAGGTAGCTTTTGATTATCTAAGCATATCATAATGCCTATTAAATAGAAGTGTCGTGAGCCATGAAATGATTTTTCTTTCAATCTACTTCTGCTTCTTCTTGAGATGCACAATATTGTGTGTATGTGTGTGTGTGGTACTACAAAATGATGTCAAATAACTACTAATACCATTTATTGATGTCTGTTGGCAGGGAGCTGCTATTGCTTATGTGGCGGATATGTTGAAAGTTCCTGCTATATTTTTAAAAGCTGTGACTGATATTGTTGACGGCGACAAGCCTACAGCTGAGGAGTTTCTACAAAATTTAGCAGCTGTTACTGCTGCTCTTGATCTGGCGGCGACACAAGTGGTTGATTACATTAGTGGGAAGAGTTGCTACCAACTCTGATCATTGTCACTTCAACTTCCTACCTCGGGATTCTTTTCTCATTGGTTCCTGAACTCATAGTGTCATTATATCATATGAAGTATTGTAAACATACAGCTTTAGAAAACTGGGGGTGGGAGATTGTCAAAGAACAAAATGAATGAGATCTCAGATCAGCTGTCTACTTCAATTATTGGCTTAATCTTATAAAACAGAGCTCATTCTTTTAGAGTGGACCCATAAAGAACAAAGGTATAGTTGATCTTTTAGTGTAATGCAGATACTAGTTCTTATTCTAAACTGCTGCTACTATCTATTATTTGTTAGGTATGTCATGTTATGTAGATTGTAAACCTGTTAGGGCAAAGTTCTCCAGTAGGAAAGGATGTATGTGTGTTTTTGTTTAACCGAAGAAAAAGTCATGCAATTGTAGCCTTTGAACTAATCATACACTAACCTTCATGGGAATTTATTAATAGACTGCTGCTTATATAAATATGATTTGCATGATGAGATTAAGAGAACTGTTAGAGAAGAAAAGTGTGCAGCTATGGGTAGTCTAGAGTCCCTCCAATGCTTGAAGAAAGCCACTATTTTGGCCCTTGGAAAGGCATTTCCTCATCAGCTGGTCATGCAAGATTTTCTGGTTGATGGTTATTTCAAGAATACCAATTGTGACGATCCTGATCTCAAACAGAAGCTCACTCAATTGTGTAATTAGTTTCTTCCCTCTGCGTCTGTAAATGAATATCAACTATCATCACTTTTTTTTTATATCCTGCTTTTGATGTTTCAGGTAAGGCAACTACTGTGAAAACCAGATACGTGGTAATGTCGGAAGAAATCTTAACAAAGTACCCGGCATTAGCCACTGAAGGGCTCCCCACGGTGACACAGAGGCTGGATATTTGCAACTCAGCTGTCACGGATATGGCCATTGAAGCTTCGCAATCTTGCATCAAGAAATGGGGCAGACGAGTTTCCGAAATAACCCATTTAGTCTATGTATCCTCGAGTGAAGCCAGATTACCCGGTGGTGATCTTTACCTGGCTAAAGGTCTTGGCCTCCAGCCTCAAACACAAAGGGTTACGCTATACTTTTCTGGATGCTCAGGTGGTGTGGCAGGCCTTCGTGTTGCCAAGGACATTGCTGAGAACAACCCAGGAAGTAGAGTTTTGCTTGCAACTTCTGAAACCACCATCATTGGATTCAAGCCGCCGAGCGCCGATAGGCCTTATGATTTGGTTGGTGTGGCATTGTTTGGAGATGGCGCTGGAGCCATGATCATTGGATCAAGTCCAGTTATAGGGACTGAGACGCCTCTCTTTGAACTGCATACTACTGTTCAGCATTTCTTGCCTGATACAGAGAAGATTATTGATGGGAAACTTACAGAAGAAGGCATAACTTTCAAACTGGAGAGGCAGCTGCCGCAGATAATTGAAGACAATATTCAAGATTTCTGTGTGAAGCTCATGGAATCTGGTGGATATTCTAAAACAGATTTTAACAAAATGTTCTGGGCGGTTCATCCAGGTGGACCGGCAATTCTGAACCGGCTGGAAAAGAAGCTTGAACTTTTGCCCGAAAAACTGAGGGCAAGTAGGAGGGCACTGGCTGATTATGGCAATGCAAGCAGTAATACCATTATCTATGTGCTTGAATACATGCTGGAAGAATCAAAGAATCTGGGAGAAGAGGAACAGGAAGGGAACGAGTGGGGACTGATTCTAGCCTTCGGACCAGGGATAACGTTCGAGGGGATTCTAACTAGGAATCTCTGTGTGTGAAACTAGGAAAGTCTTCATGTAATAAAGCTCAGGATTTCTATGGGAAGTTGCTTAAGGATCAGCTGCTAAGGCGGTTTTGTTTCCCGTTCTGCAGATAAATCTGTTGCTTCTACTAATTTGCCTGATCTGCTGCCGGTAACTTCTAAAAAATACTCTAAGACACCACCCCACCATATGACATCATCACACCCCTCTCACATTCTAAAATATTGAGCCCACACACACCATGTGTTTGTGCTCACTCATGATGTGAGTGAGGGTGTGGGGTGTATGAAATGGGGGTGTCTTATATCATTTTTGATCTTATAATGGTATTCAGTAGTGTCTTCCTGTTTTGAAATAAAGTCAATTTGGCTGGTGATCAGATTCCTCGCCAGTATAGTGGGTGGTATAACTCATATAGTATGATACCACAATAAACCAAACCAAATCAAACATATCCTGTAAATTCCGTCCTTAGGCAGGATTTGAGTAGGATATGATATGATGTACGAAATCATACTCGCACCTCTCAACAGGATGAGAAGATTGTTTCGTGGGGATCCTCAGCTCAAAAAAAATTAAAAAAAGGAAAATAATAATAATAATAATAATGAAAAAGCAAATATAACTGAAATAACTACTTATCTCACTCATCCACTACATATATACTAACAAAATAAGTGCCTACACAAATAACGAACAAACAAAATAAACTGCATTATCGCTTAAATGATGAAATACAATTTTTTTTGGTAGGTAAGAAATTTCATTCCACGAAAAAATATTTACAAAGTACATAAACAGGATAACATCCAGCAAAAACTAATCTGATCTATCTAGGGTTGCATATCAGCAATACTGGATCTGTTCTCGATGATTTTCCTAAAGAAGACTACATTTCTCCTTCGGCTAGCTGACAATCACCTTTTTTCATGTCCTCAAACAATATTCTGGTCTGCTGTTCGATAGCTTTGAGTTTGGAAATCATTGCTGCATCAGAAGGAGCTACCACCCCCAATTTCTTTGCCAACTCCCAAGTCTGCATAGCCTACTCTGTATCACTGTCACTATCCAATTTAGCTGCTGCTACACTTGGTTTTTTGCACTTGCTGACCTCCAATAGTATATCCCACTTATTCCTATCCGTCTATCCACTAGTATATCCCATTTGTTCCTATCAGTCTCGATGTCAATAAGCAAATAACTATTCTATATAGTCTTATGTATATTTGACTGTAATATGGCATCTCCAACTCGTCCTATCAGAAGTCATGTCCTCGAAGAGGTTTAATCCTACTAGATCTAACTGAATCTACCCATGTCCTTTTAGATCTCTCCCGCCCTCGTCGCACTTCGACTTGTAATCCTTCAACTCTCCTAACTGGCTCGTCCAAATTCCTTCTGCGTACATGCCCAAATTATCGTAATCTTCCTTCCCTCAGTTTGTCACTTATAGATACAACACCTAGTGTATCTCTAAAAACCCCATTTAGAATCTTATCTAATCTTGTGCGACCACACATCTATCTTAATATCTGCATCTCCGTCACTTCAAATTTTCGTACATGTGAAAGATTCATAGTCCAACACTCTGACCCGTAGAGCATCGCCGGTTTTATAACTGTTTTATAAAATTTTCTTTTTAACTTGAGTGAGGTTTTTTATCGCATAACATTTCAATAGCCGACCGCTATTTCATCCATCCGAACTTGAGGCGATGGATAATGTCGTCTTCCACACATCCATCCTTTTATATGATGGATCCTAAATATTTGAAACTATCTTTCTGTTGGAGGGTCTGGTTTGCAATCATAACTTTCATTCTATTTTCCTCTATTTCATTGGCAAAACTAAATGCCTTATACTCTCCGTCTTTGAGCGACTCAATCGGAGACCCTTAGCCTCCAATGTCTCTCTCCAACGCTCCAACATAGCATTGACCTCCTTCTTCGTCTCAGCCACTAAGACAATATCGTATGCAAACAACATACACCATGGTACTTCATCCTGTAGATCCTGAGAGAGTATATCAATAATTAGCACGAAAAGAAACAGACTCATTGCTGACCCTTGATGCAATCCTATATCCACTGAAAAATACTTTGTTTCACCCACTGGGATCCGCACACTAGTTTTCGCCCCTCATATAGATCTTGTATAGCCCTCACATACATCCTAGGACCTTCCTGGAGTCTAATATTCCCAAATAAACTCTCGTAATATAGTGTCACATGCCTTCTCTAAATTTATAAAGACCATATGGATATTCCGTTTACGTGGCCGGTATTTCTCCATTAGTCGTCTGAGGATATGGATTGCTTCCATCGTCGACCTCCCTGACATAAAATTAAATTAGTTCTTCTTCACTTGCACTTCTTCCCGTAGTCTAAATTCAATAACTCTCTCTTACAATTTCATAGTGTGACTTAGGAGTTTGATATCCCAATAAATGCCACATTGTTGCACTTCCCCTTTGTTCTTATAGAGTGGAATTAGTACGCTACTTCGCCACTCCTCTGGCATCTTTCTCGTCGTCAGGATAATGTTAAAAAGAGTCGTTAGCCACTTAACTCCTACGTCTTCTAAAAACTTCCACACTTCAATCGGTATGTTGTCCATCCCTACTGCTTTCGCAACTCCCATCTTACTAAGGGCTCCCTTCACCTCCTCTTTCGATATCTGTCTAACCACGCACTGATTTATGAGTCAGTGCACCTCCCCATCCCTTACACATGTGTCTCATTGAACAATTTTCTAAAGTATTTTTCTCACATCTCTCTTATATCCCCTTCGAGAAAAGGGTTTTTTCTTCCTCATTCTGGATAAATTTAACAATATTAATACCATTACTCTTCCGAGTTTGTGTCATTGTCAGCCTGTATATATCTTACCTCCTCTCTTTAGTATCCAATCTTATATACATACACTCATATGCTTTGCTTTTAGCTTCTGCCACGACCCTTTTTGTTTCAATTCGTGTCTGACGGTACGCCTCTTTACATTGCATCCTCTCCTCTCCCCAGTTTCTACCATAAGTTACCTAAATCTATCTTGTTTGGCTTTCACTTTAGTTTGCACCTCCCCACTCCACCACCACGCTTTCCTGGCAAGCCTCGCTCTGCCGGATATTACCCCTACGACTTCTTTAGCTGTGTTCTTAATAATCGTAGTCGTGGGAACCCATAAACGATCCACATCCTCAATTATCATGTCCATTCAAGCAGGAGCTACATTATATCTGAAGGCGGTAGCTGCTTCGCCCTTAAGGCTCTTCCACTGTATCCTTTCTCTACCTTCTCGCCTTCTCTCCCCTACTTTTCCCGTACATTGACATCCATCACCAAAAGACGATGTTGTGACGTCAATAATTCTTTCGATAAAATTTTACAGTTTGTGCAATAACTCCTATCCCTTTGGCGCAAAAGGAAAAAGTTAATTTGTGTACTTCGCCCTCCACTATAAAAGGTGATTAAATGGTATCACAATAATGAAGCTAGTAGCCTGGACCCAATTTTGAATTTTCCCAAAAAATAATAGACTGGAATTGGGTTTACCCCACCCAAAAAAATATCTGGGCCCAAATTTGAGCCTAATTCCGTTATTGCACATGAGATTGCTGAAAATAATTTTATATTTCACTTCGACAATAAAAAATGATATAAACTCCATCATTTCTCTTTTTATTTAAAATTTGTTTTGCACGTTTTTTTAAAATTTTTACGCAGGCACACTTCTATACTACTTATTTTTACAGCTTAGATCTTTTAAAAATAAGTATCTATTGGCATGTTTTTTACTTCTGAAAATTAGAATGACAATTTTGAAATGATATCAAACTCATTAACAATATAGGAGACAAAAGTGCCATTATTTTCATTTTTAATTAGTAAAACGAAGATTATTTTGATAATTTATTATCAGTTTTATAATATATAGTTTAAATTAAATTTTAAATATTTATGTTTTAATAACTGGCATAAAATAACACGCATCTAAACAAAATAACAAGCAGTAAAAGAACTAGAAAAAATATTTGTAAAATATTAAAAAAAAGCTCTGCGCAAAATAACGTATTAATCCACAATTCCACGTACCGAATGGAGATCCCTATTTAGAGAGTTCTAAAATTTTGTATATGTAGCCCATAGTCCAATAAAGTTGTGTTTAGGCCCAAACCTGGATGTCAGATGTCTCATTCAGCATCGACTTTATTTGATGTATCTTGAAAAATGTTATTTATACATATTTTTTTTACACTATTAATTAATATTGTTGAAAAAAAAAATAATATTGTAATCAACCATCACAAACACAATAAAAAATATAAATAATTTAATATATGTGCAGATGAGATTATGTCAATAATGTGTCTTTAGAGTTTAGACCCACCGTAGAAGCAACTGTTCATTCTGAATCCGGAATCACTGTTATTGATATTTTGTCTCCATTTTGAAGCCCCAATGGCTGCTTCCCCGCCACTGTTCTGGGCTACGTCGTCTACAACCATAGAAAATCGTAAATTCAGCTACAATATTTGGGGTTCTGTTTTGCTCCAGAATCCCAAGACCTTGTTTGCTGCTGAACCGAGAAAGAATCCTTTCCGGGGATGTGCTTTCAAGTCCCCGGTACCTGGGGAATCCCTTGACTATATACCCAAACAGTTCCGAGAAGAAAATCTCAAAGATGGGTGTGAGTGATATTCTCCGGTTTTCTGAGCTGTGGTGTCTATAATTTGTTATTTTTTCTTTATTGGATTCAAACGTGCTATTGGTTTATTTGTTTTCCTCTTGAGAAGTTATTCTTATCGTTTTCTTATTTGGAGCTTTTAGGTTACTCATATTTGGGATCTTTCGCGCTTATACATGTTCTCGCCTCTATTTATCGCCATTGTTTTGTTGTATGGGGATATTTGTTAGCATTTGAGATTAAAAATCATCTGAAAATGCCAACAGGGTAGACTGTTCTTCTTTTTGTTTGTGTGTGTTTTAGTTTTACGTTGGTTTATTACAGATTGATGTATTATGTGTTTTGAGTTCTATTACTTCGTGGCAACTAACTTTACGTTCTTATGCTATTTTAATTTCTTTAAGCTTTATTACTTGTGAAATTGTTTAAAGTTGTTATTTAGTATGCTAAGGTTGACTCCGGGTAGCTTCTGATGATAAACCATTACTTTTGCAGTGATGGATAATTACAAAAATTTTCCCATGTCTTTGTATGGCCTGTTACCTTCAGAAATGGATATGTTCATGCCTGAGGACAATTCGATGCACGGGCAAGCTGAAAAGGTCACAGAGGTATGTTTTTCTTGTACACTCAGGTGCATCTATGCCCCATTTTAATGCTATTGTCGACTTGTAACTGTTTTCATAATACTATATTACGGCTGCTTTGTAAGCATGAGGTTGCTGTTGTACAATGGGCACATATAACATATTTGCCGAGGTGGTGGTGCATAATGCACTTCTATATGAAATTTTGACTGTTTAGTCTTTCCAGCTGGAGACTCTCTCCTCAGAAAGATCAATATTTTACTTTTGTCCTTCAGGAGAGCATCTCATCTGCAAGCAGTTACTTAGGAAACAGTGGAATGTGGCAATTGTCCGGCATGAATGTCCGAGTACCCTCCACGTATATAAGACGTAGAAGTCGTGGAAGGCGTAGTAGATATCCTCTTGGCGATCTGCGGACAAAACTTCTTCACAACAGAATTGTCTATCTGGGCGTGCCTGTATTGCAGCTGTCTTTTCTTGTCCTGATAATTATTTTCCTAGAATCCTGCTTATTTGCACAAGGATTTCATTCATCCTTGTCTCTTTTTTCTTTCTCTAGATTGTGCCTGCTGTCACAGAGCTTCTTCTTGCTGACTTTATTTATTTGGGCTGGAGAAGCAAGACTAAGCCAATTCAACTATACATCAATTCACCTGGTACCGAGGTAATTAATCGTCTATCTGTAACAGTGTGTATACTGCCCACTAAAATCAAGATGCAAGTTCATTCTTATTATTTTGAGGTCTACATTTTGTTTTCTGTAATTATGCGTTCTCAGGATGACGATGGAGAGATGGTTGGATCTGAATCTGACGCATATGGAATTGTGGACGCTATGTCTGTAAGCTCCTGATTATATTATCTTTATCGCAAGCATCAACATTAATAACATATCATATGCCATATACAAAATCTGCTCATAAACTGTTTAGGGATTGGTAAAGCTTCTTGCCTTGACCTTGGATACAAGAATTCATTTCTGTTGTGTTGATAGTTGTGCCAAGCAGATGTTTATACTCTAAACCTTGGAACGGCGTATGGTCAAGCGGCTATGCTACTGTCTAATGGAGCTAAAGGCAATCGTGGAATGCTGCCCAACTCATGCAGTAAGATTTGACATGTTTATATATACATGGTGCTTCTTTAACATAATATAATGACCTGCTGTATGTATGAGGTAATTGATTTCACAATTTTAAATGCGTGACGAAGACGATGACTTAAAATAGCTCTGGTGATCGATCTCATTTGAAAGGGTTTTAACTTTAATAATAGAGGGAAATAGAGAGATTCTTCTTATATATGAATCTGTTTGGTTTTGGACTAACTGCCATGTTTCTTCTTGTACCATACAAGGCCTGTTCAGTTGAATTTTTTAATTCGCTTTGGCGTTACCTCTTGGGAATTGATGTATGTAAAAAATATATTGCTTTTGAAGAGCTTTTGTATATTCAAGTCCCTGAATATTGAAGACGCTTGCTCCTTATCTATTCTAGATATCTTGTTTGTTTGTTTTTCAAACAATTTTTACCTTGTTTTGCAGCAAAATTGTATCTTCCAAGAGTTACCAGATCAAGTGGAACTGTGACTGATATGTGTGTCAGGGTATCTCTATCTCTCTCTCCCTCCCTCCCTCCTTCTCTTCCTTACAGTTCTGTCCTTTTTCTTTGGATGGTATCAATACATTTTCGTATTACCTTGTCGTTTCATATGGTTTTTGGTTTGCCTCAGGCAAATGATCTAGATGGAAACACGGAATACACTCTCAAACTCTTGGCTAGAGGAATTGGGAAGCCACAGGAAGAGATCAGGAAGGACATTCAACACGGAAAGTTCTTCACCGCTAAGGATACCATTGAATACGGTATTGCTGACAAAATCTTCTATCAATGGTGATTTGTAGCATCTAAGGAATAATGCTTTAGGACCTGTATGATGCCTTTGACTGTTATTGGATGGATCTCCAACTGCGGATGTCTCCGGCTTTCATCACCCAGGTTCCATATTTTGTGGTCTCTTGTGCTGTTCCTGTGGGTTCATATTCATATGGCAATGGAAGTGTAATCAAATTTCTCCTGTGTAGTTGAGACAGGAGTGCTTATGAACTGACTGCAGTTATATTCTTGTTCAAAACAATATGCATTTGTGTTTTATTTTTGCATCTTCCCATGTCCACATAACATAATCTTCAAGAGATCACTAGTTCTATTTCTACCCAATGAATCAACTTTTTTACCCAAAATGGTACCATCCCCATGCAACCCGTTAAGATCCAACCCAATTCTATATTTCTCGATCCCATCCCTCTCGATTTGCTCGGAGAGGGAATCGAGAGGGATGATATTCACAGTCAGTGAAAAACTCGCAGCGAAATTTTTCAAAAATAATAAGGATGATATTACTATGCTTCCAATCAGTTCCGGAATAAAATACACTTGTCCACAAACCTTACAAACATGTTAAGAAATGAAATGTCACAGATAATGCTAGAATTGGCTGTTCTCACGTAGTAGGATTCGGCAGTACTTTTGGCTTTGGTTTAACTTCAACTTCATTAACGCTGCGGACGAATATGGCGTCTGGCTCATGCCTGCAAAAGGGGTGGGTGGCTATATAAGAAACTTGCAAGTAATATGAAAATAATTTCTACATATGTATATATATAGAGAAAGAGAGGTCTAGTTACGCTTTTTCTCCCTCTTCATATGTATAACTCGAGGCAACGGCCAATAGTTTACCATCCCTGCTGAAGGATAAGGCAGCAATACTAGTCGGATATTTTGTGTACTACAAAGCCATCAAATTTATATAGTTAGTCATTAGTTAAGCAACTATTAACATTTCAGAAGAAGAAAAAATATTAAGAAATGAGCTCAAGGCCTTGTGATTATATTTCACCTGATATAATCTCTTTTTATTGTTTCCATCCCACACATTGACGTAGCCATCACAGCCTCCAGTAGCGAAAGTGCCATAGCTGCAGAAGTATTTGTATATACCAGATGGTTAGAAGCATTACATGTCTTTGGTAGTGCCTAGTGGAATGCTGTCATTGGAAGGCCTCGCATTCCAAAAGAGTATATTATATGATGTCTGATGTTGGGCATGTACAGAAAAATTTCAAAAATTGGGGACCCCGACATGAGATGTAGGAAGACTACATCGAACAAATTAAGACACCTTACATCGGGTGAAACGCAATGGCATTCACTGGGTAGACAATGTCCTTTCCAGATTCGGATTTCCGATGGCATTTAAATGCATACCTGTAGAGAAGAACATCAACAAGAAAGAACAATGTATAACTTCAACAAGAAAGTACAATGTATAACTTCAACAAGAAAGTACAATGTATAACTTCAACAAGAAAGTACAATGTATAACTTCAACAAGAAGGTACGTAACCTAAATGTCCTGTAAAGCACGGTTCATCTTCACCATATGTTCATTTATCCTCCGACTTAAAATTTTATCATCTTCAGATACTTCCGAAAGTTCGATGCATACCGCTGAAGTTGCTTTAATCTATCTAATTAAGCATAATAGTACAGATCTTTCGTCCCATAATTTCTAATTCCATCTACATAAGTGCAGTTAAATAAATAAGCATAATCATACTTTTTGGATTGACCAACATCTGAGAGATCAAAAAATTCCATCGCCACTCGACCTTCAACTGAACTAAGAGCATAACCTGGATATAAATATACGAAAATTTTAAAAATGAGAGAACTTCTAATAATATTCACATAAGATGGAAAGTTCGTGAAAAATTCTAATTGGAAAACACTACTTTTTCTCTAAGCAACCTAAATAAGCCAGTATATTTTGATCTCAATAATATTACAGGACAACTTGTCAATGTGAACAAACGGAGAGAACTGATTTTAAACAAAAGATTTTAGACAAACCCTTTAATCAAGAGGCACACGGTTTCACAACAGTTTCAAAGGAGTGCCATCTAGAGCATGCTACACACAAAATAGAACGTGAGTAGAGAAAGCAGCACCTAACCCATTAGGGTAACACCGGACACATCTTGTCTGATATTTCAAAGAAGATTCCCTTCGTTGTTCAGGCTGAGACATGTTCCGGATGTCATACACGTTAACATGTCGTCCAGCAGTAGCAACGACCAAGCGATTCCCAGAAAGAGACATAGAATACACACGCTCTGGTTGAGAGTATGTCCCAACAAGCGTGCGTTCCTGACCACTTGCACCTCTGGGGTCCCAACACTTTAAGTTTTTGTCCCAACCGCCAGTAATCACTTGGCCTGGAGATGTAAATAGCAATGAGTTCAGTACAAAGTGCACCAGCATATTGCTTCATGAATCTAACTAGCTGAGCATTATCTTTTGTCAAGTGATAGGTCAAAAGTTCAAATCACATGATTGCAACTGAAACGAGATTTACATAGACATCCCATCACTAACTAAATCAACGAGTACTATGAATTGTATAAAATTCTTTCAAACAATGTTATTAACTCGACCAGAAAAATAAGTGAAGAGATTTTTTTGATTGATAAAACTTGACTTTAGACAGAGTGCCGGCCGCAAACCATAGCTATGCCGTAAATTCAGGATTAGATTTCCTCAGTTCTAAATGGAGATCTTTAGAGAGGCTAAGATTACAATCTTCAGAGACTCTTGGTTTACTTTAGTTTTCGACAAAAAAAATGACGTATCGACAAGAAAATAACAACCAATAATTAGAAAAGCTCACCAGTTGCATATGAATATTCAACACAACGAACAGGCGCATCATGTGTTCCCAATACATCCTCCGTGTTGTGGTTGAAAACTAATCTGGAGCAGAACAAATACGATGAAGAAACCAAAATTTAACCGAATACACACAGCTAATTACATAAAAGGAACTAAATCAGGATAGGCAAAGGAAAATTGCAAGAAACCAAGAAAATGGACGGTACTTGCAATGAAAAAGTAACACTATCCATCACAACACTATAAATATAAATCTCGAATCACCTTCTAACTTTATTATCTCTACAAGCAGTAAAACCCGAGGAATCATCGTGGAAGCAACAATCAAGCACGGCACCTCCATGCATCAACTCTCCCTTAAGCACATTGGAACTCGCATCATACAGGCGGACACTCTAGCAAAGAAAAATATAATCATTTTACAGGAGAAAAATCACTGTCACCAAACAAACATATCACCAAAGTAAGAATTGATGTTTTCCGATTGAATCGAAAATGAAAATTAATAACCTTGTCCCATGAGGAAACGAGCAGGAGGTCGCTGTGGTTGGAGAATCGGAGGTTGGAAATGCCATCCGTTGGAGGATTCAACAACTCTTTCCCCATGTGTGGTGGTGCCACCGCCGTCATAATAAGCTTACTACCGTCGCGATGATGAAGATTTACAAGAGCTTCGCCTTCAGCTCCGAAGTTCTGCAAATCGGGAATTCAAATTTCAAAGTCTAGATGCGATACGAATCTATTTTACTGGATCTATTTTATAATGTTAGCTGAACACGTTGGCCCATATCAGGCCTAAATTGGCCCAAATATTTTATTTCAGCAGCCCACCTTATCGTTTCGAAGTTTTTTTTTCGATATTTATCATTTATAATTGTATTGTTATTGTCATTGACATGAAAATGAAAATGAAATTGGAACTGTAATTTGTGCAAAATACTTTTGATCTGAAATTCATCGGCTTCCGTTTTGGGGCATCAAACTTCTCACTCGAAAGTTGAATTACTTGAATTCAATATAGATCTCGAATACCTCCTATCCAGAGCCACTTCGAGCAGCCAGTTATGGTTGTTTGTAAATGCCGCAAGGTAATAATTACTGTTCGGAATTTATTTTAACGCGATTCCAGGATTTGAATTGCTCGAGTTTTTATTTTTGTATAACTTTTCAGTTGATTGTAGATGCTGTTTGGACTTCAGTGTTTGGATCACATCGTGACCGCATTGTTTTTATTTTACAGAATTCTTAAGATGTTTGGATTTCAATTTAGTTATTCAATACTGTGGATTTGTTGTAGGTCTATTCGCGGGTGTAAGGTAGTAGTACATCTCTGAAAATACATTTAGGTTAAATGTTGAAATGCTTTTCGCCCTTATTTTTGTTTTTTTCTTTGATTGCACCTATGATCTGCGACGATTGGAAAATGGTGCGGAATTAGTTCAGTTTACCTGTTGTGGTGGTTAAGACTTATGTGAATTTGGTGTTTCCAGGCAACTAAGTTATATTGCTTCGTCCACAAGGTGCCTGTGTGCGGGGAATGTATATGCTTCCTGGAGCACCAAATTTGCATGGTATGTTGGGACTATTCCACAGTTCATTCTCAGATATGGTGAGCCTATGAAAGTTTGAAGGAAATGTGTTTGTGAATTAGGTGGATACATACTCCCAGTGGGTAATTGATGGAGACTTTGACTGGCCTCCTAAATGCTGCCATTGCCAGGCTGTGCTTGCAGATGGGACAGACCAACAAATTACTCGGTTGGGTTGTTTACGTATGTCTGCATATTTGTTGAATTCTCGTATCATGTTGTCCTTTGAGTTTAGATCGTAACAGATACTGTTTGCTTGATATGTAACACCTAAGTCATGCTTCAATCATGCAGATGTAATACACAGCAATTGCTTGGTTTCTCATGTTAAAAGTTTTCCTCCGCACACTGCACCTGCTGGGTATGTCTGTCCAGCTTGTTCCACTACGGTAAGTTCTGCTCGTGGAAATTATTGCTACTTCTTGTAAAGTCATATACTGCATGCCTCTGTACGGTTATATGCTTTGTTTCTACAGATATGGCCTCCAAAGAGTGTCAAAGATTCGGGATCACGTTTACATTCAAAGCTGAGAGAAGCAATTGGGCAGGTAATGCTTTGTTTCAAGCTCTATAGGAAAGGGCATTGGAATTTTTTGCTTGAATGGTGTTATCCTGTGCGTTTCTGTCCATTTTCTGCACACCATCTTCCTCCTCACTCATACTTTTTGTGATGTTTGTATTGCTTCCAGGGCAACTAGAAACATTCTGTTTATTGTTAACATTCTTGTCATTTTATTTTCAGTTAACAATCTTGCCTTGTCTGATTTGGGACATCACATGTTTATTCAGACTGGTTTAGAGAAGAACTTGTTTGGAAATTATCCGGTTCCAAAGGGCGGAGTAGAGTCCCATAGTTCTTCACCTCCTTTTACCTCGGAAACTAGGTCACAAGACGCAGGACATGATGCTTCTTCAACTACAAGACCGGAGAATTTGGATATAATTGTGGAGATAAATGGGCTCAGCTCAGGGTCATCACCTTTACCTAATCACGAGGCTAGACTCCTCAAAAGCCCAAGTCCCAGTGTAAGTGTTTATACTGTATCTTTGGTTGCCTTAGATCTTCACTTCCATGTGTAATCTGGTCCATTTTGGAATGTGTGTCTATTAGTTTCTCTCTGACCAGCCTGGTGCGACCACACGAAAGAGCGCAATGCAGGAAAGGCAGAATTCTGAGATATCATATTATGCCGATGATGAAGATTGGAACGGAAAGAAGTACTCAAGAAGAGGTAACTGCTTCAAGTCACCCTCTATTGCTCTATTTGATTAGAAAATTCCTTGCTCCTTAATCTACTCCAGATAAATGCTTCTTTCGTTTGATTTTTCATGGGATTGTATTAAGCAGCATACTTTTCACTACTCGAAACTGGACACAGGAAAAGAACAGCATGATTCTTTGATCCCTGCGACCTGGTTTGCACTCCACTTATTTATACCTTCTGATACCCTATGACCCTGTTTAGTAGACGGGATACAGTGAGATTTAGAGGGTGTTTGCAGAAGCTTTTCTGCAGGAGCTTTTAACTTTTCCACAGCAAAAGCAGTTTTTTGAGTGTTTGTTTACTGAGCTTTTACTT
>JAOYMZ010019672.1:0-18658 GCA_025802335.1 Pinguicula primuliflora
CAATGAGGCCCATACAACTGGCCCAACATCATATGTACAGCTATATGTAAAATAAAGAATGAAAATGCTGAGTCACATACTATAAAACATCTAAGTACAAAACCTGGGCGACTCTACTTCAGCTTCTAATAATCTCTTCATCTTCAGCATTTTCGACATGCCCCCCACAAGCTGGAGTGAGGGGAGAAAGACCCAAACCCAGTTTGGACAACAAGTTCTGAAACGGCTGATGGGGCAGCGACTTGGTGAACAAATCAGCTGGCTGATGCAAGGTGGGAGGGTATTAGGGATGGATGAAGCCGGATTTGTAATGATCACGTATGAAATGGCAGTCCATCTCAATATGCTTTGTTCTCTCGTGAAAAACAGGATTAGCAATGAGATGTAAAGTCGCCTGATTGTCACAATGGAGTGGGATAGGCTGAGAGACTTGAACCTGCAATTCTTGGAGTAAGTACGAAATCCAATTAGCTCACAAACGGTTGCAGATAAGCTGCGATATTCAGCTTCTGCTGAGGACCGGGACACAACTGACTACTTCTTGGTTTTCTAAGAAATGGTGGCATTTCCAAGCTGAATCACAAACTCGTAAGAGATCTCCTGGTGTCGGGACAAGAACCCCAATCAGAATCGGCAAAAGCTGCAAGCTGCATTGAGTTAATCTTCGGCATAAAGAGATCAAGAGACGAACTGCCCTTTAGGTACTTCACTACATGTAAAGCATATGTCCAGTGAGATTCATGTGGACTTTGCATGAATTGGCTTAATTGTTGGGTGCTTTGACTGATATCCGGATAAATAAAGCTGAGATATAGAAGTCTCCCAACAAGACTGCGATACATTGCTGGATCAGATAAGAGAGGAGAAGGGTCATCAGCAACCAATTTCAAACCAGGAGGCAGTGGTATTGATGTGATTCAGGCATCTTCTAAGCTAACATCAGAGATAATATCCAGCACATATTTTCTTTGTGTGATGTATAAACCATGGGTAGAATGGAGTAATTCAACCCCAAGATAGTAGGCAGCATCAACCTGATCCTTTATGTTGAATTTTTCATTCAACGAAGCCTTTACCTTATCTGCTTCATGAGGTGATGTGCCAATGAGAAGTACATTGTCCACATAGACCAATAAAACCAGAAAGTGATCTGCACGATTCAAGAGAAATAAGCAGTGATCGTGGGAGGACTGTACAAAACTATAATCAAGCAAATGAGATGTCAGAGCTTTGTTCCACTGTCTGGAAGATTGTTTAAGCCCATAGATGGAACATTTTACCAAGCACACTTGGCCTGGGGCTGAAGGACAATAACCAGGTGGAAGTGACATATAGATTTTCTCATCTAATTCATCGTGCAGGAAGGCATTATTTATATCAAGCCACAGCTAATAGGCCATCCACGTTGTACAGCCACAGCTAAACGCACTCTCACTATTGTGTGCTTAGCTACGGGAGAGATGCTTTCATTATAGTGTAGTCCCTCGATCTGATTATAACCTTTAGCCATTAGTCTGGCTTTGTAACGTGAAACACTGCCATCAGGATTGTGCTTGATTCAGTACACCCATTTGCAGCTAATTGGGCACGTGCCTTCGGGAGGAATGGTTAAAATCCAAGTATGGTTTGCCTCCAGAGCTTGCAGCTCTGATTTCATAGCTTCTTGCCATTCAGGAGAAGTTTTGGCTTGACTGTATGTGTAGAGCCCAGCTGAAACAGATTTATCTGTAAGAAAACAAGATGCGACAGGAGATAGATATGAGAGATCGAATGAATGAATCACATTGGACATATCATAGACCGAATGCCAAGCAAGTTTAGACTTGGTTCTGCCACTTTTTCGTGGAGGTGGATTATCTGTTTTGGAGGGATCTGATGGAATGAAAGGAGGTGCAGCTGAAGAAGATGGTTGTATAGATGATGAGATAAGGTTTTCTGGCAGAGGAGAGTTGGGAGTAATGTCAGAGATATTGGAATCAGGTGCAGAAGGGGTTCGTGATGATTCTGATAACTGAGCAGCAGATGATGTTGGGATGAAAGGAGCAGGGCAGATAGTGGAATCAGGTGCAGAAGGAGTTTGTGATGATTCTGATAACTGAGCAGCAGGTGATGTTAGGATAAAAGGGACAGGGCAGATATCTGGACAAGGTTCAGAATGTGATTTATTTCCATCTTGCTAGAATGGGAAGTGATCCTCGTAGAATACGACATCACGAGTAACTACAAGAGTATGATATTTAAGACTATAGACCGTATAAGCCTTACTGCCCATGGAATATCCCACAAACACCCCCTTGAATGCACGCGGGGCAAACTTTGTCTTCCCAGGTGAAAGATTCGAATAATAACATAAACATCCAAAAACAGGGATGTTACTTAAATCTGGTGCAGTATTGAATAACATCTCATGAGGTGATGTCCATCCAAGAATAGCAGATGGCAGTTTATTGATAATAAAGGCAGCAGTTAGGACGGCTTGGCCCCAGAATTTCGTGGGCAGACTGGAATGAAAGAGTATAGCTCTGGTCATTTCTAGAAGATGACGGTATTTTCTTTCCACAACTCCATTTTGCTGGGGAGTATAAGGGGCACTACACTGATGTATGATGCCCCAGGAGGAGAGAAGGGCTCACAGGACTGATTAACAAATTCTGTTCCATTATCTGTTCGAAGAATTTTAACTGGATATTGGAATTGTGTCATTATCAAGCAGAAGAATTTTTCCAGGACAGATGAAACCTGACTTTTGTGTTTCAAAAGATAAACCCAAGTTGCACGAGTAAAGTCATCAATCAGGGTTAAGAAGTAAGATGCTCCAGTAATAGCATGAACCGCATAAGTCCCCCACATATCAGCATGTATAATTTCAAATGCTGATTTTGTGTTAGTTTCATGTTTAGGAAAGGAAATGCGAGTTTGCTCTGCTTTATGACATGCCTCGCAAGGTAAGGCGGAGATATTCCTTTTGGAGGAAAGATTCAAACGTTGCAAAATAACTTGAGGTACATGACCCATACGATAATGCCATAGTTCAATGTTCGAAATATCAGACAAAAACACAGAATGTTTTGTTACATTCTCATTACAAAAAGGAGCAACTGAAAGATCAGACTTAGGAGGCAACAAAAGCTCTTTCTGCGGCGGATGGGAAGACACTTTGGGCAGTAAAACATCAAAAGCAGACTGATCCAGAACGTAGAGACCTAGGATTTTGCGTCCTATGGCAAGAACACGCCTAGATCTCAGGTCCTGAATTAAACAGATAGATGGATAAAAGCTGACAAAGATATTAGAAGCTCGGATCAGACTAGAATCAGAGATCAGATTAAAGCTGAATGAGGGAGTGTACAAGACTTGCTTTAATAGGATGGAGGGACTAAAAACATGTTCACCAATTAGTTTCAGAGAAACCATACCACCATCTGCCTGCCTCACATTAAGTACAGGTCTGGCTGGATGAATATGTTGCAACAATGATAAATTGTTGCACATATGACTAGAAGTACCAGTATCTATAATCCATACATTTTTATCTAGCAACTGTGATACGACAAGGGCCCGTGAATAAGTAGTACATGTATATTCAGTAGCATGTGAAGCATTGGGATGATTAGCGATCATGGCATTCTTCATGGCCTTTGAGACCTCCAGACGCACCATTTCAGCCATAAGGCTTTGCGTGTCTTGAATATTCTGAACATCATATCCCTCATCCATTGGAGATTGGAGGGTCATGTGAGCATGACCGTGATTCACTTTCTTTCCCTTCTTGGTCAACTCCCGCAGTTTGTAACAATTTTGTGTGTTGTGGTTTCGAGCATGACAATAGTCGCAAGTTCTGAGTTTGAAGCAGTCTGACATTGTATGCCCCACACCATGGCAATACTCACATTTAAAAACATAACTTCTTCCCCGTGGTATCATATTTGTATGCATGCACATTGGAGCCTGGACAAGAATTCCTGGCTTGCCTTGCCATTTCGGTGGACCACTGTCAGTCTTGTAGCCTCCAGCTGATCTAGTCAACATGACATTCTGTTCTATGATTCTAGATGTTGCGGCGTGCTCCTCCCTCTGCTTCTCAACAGTCAGTATAGTTTAGTAAACTTTGTTCTACAATGGCAAAAGGGTCAGTAGCTAAAATTTGGCTTGACACCTGTTCATACTCTGGATTCAGGCCGAACAAGAATTTCATGATTCTTTCTTCTTCATATAAAACTATTGGCGCTCCACATCTACATTTCATCATAGGCCTGACAAAGTTAAGTTCGTCCCAGAGTCCCTTCAACTTATTGAAATATACCATGGCAATGTTGCTCCCTTACTTCAATTCAGATATCTCCCTTCGAATTTTATAAACCATGGGAGCATTACCACCAAGACGTTCCCTAAGCTCAATCCACAGATCCTTTGCGCAAGCGGTTGTATACGAAAATCCAGCCAGTACTTCCTGATTAATTGAATTGTAGATCCAGGATGCCACCATAAGATCAGCACTCTTCCAGGCCTGATATTCTTCGGATTCTTCATCAGCAGGTGGTGTTTGATTCTCATCTATGAGTGCAAGTTTTATTTTGGCTCCCAAGGCCATCTTCATCGCCCTTGACCACGATTGGTAATTCTTGGTATTGAGTAGAACAGTGACAAGCTTCATCCCTGGTTCATCTGAGTCCTGAACCTGGATCCCAGCTTGGCTTCCTGAGCCCACTACAATCTGACTTCCAGAGTTTGAAGCCAGCTGATTTTTCTTCTCTTCAACCTTGTCATCAATTTTGCCCACGTCAGTCATATTTGTTTAAGTAGGACAGGGGATGGCTGAATATAGGGGAATAGTTACAGCAGGAATAGACAGTTGCAGAAGGGGAGAGTGCAGCTGAAAGGGAGAAGGAAATGGAAGGATCGAAAGGAGCGACAGAAGGGTGAGTAATTGCAGCGAAAGATAGTTATGCAGAGGCAATAATTGAGCTAACCAAGCTCCGATACCATGTAGAAACTCAGTTTCGCTTGAGTAAATGCAAGAACAAACAACAGAGGTACCTGGATTTTGGAATCCGTCAGTCACAAGGGTTTGATGAACAGTATAACATAAGACACGAGATAGGAGAAAGAAACAAGTATATTTTTGATTCAGTTCCACTCCCCATTCTTCAGTCTCGTGTCTATATATATATATATATACATCCGTCAATGAGGCCCATACAACTGGCCCAACATCATATGTACAGCTATATGTAAAATAAAGAATGAAAATGCTGAGTCACAAACTATAAAACATTTAAGTACAAAAATTGGGCGCCTTTGTTGCAGCTTCTAATAATCTCTTCATCTTCAGCATTTTCAACAGAGCTTTGTACTATGATTCTCTTGCTACACACATATTCAACAGGAAACAATATAGGACAAAGTTTTAAGCATATTCATTCTTCCTCAACAACAGTAGAACAAGAAACTGGAAACTACTACATCCACTATGATTTATGAAGAAATTGAAGAGGAAACTACATGTGACATATGCAATATCGATAATGAAAACAGCCAAATCCAACTCTATTTCACAAATCACATGTAAAATAGCATAATGAGACAACTAATGGAGAAGAAACATCACATTAACTCTTAAATGTAGCTTCAAACCAACAGCATACTCGACCAACACTATCAAATTCAACTTTCCTTCAGAGCGAAAATCAATCAACAGGGACTTCTTACCAATCGGCGGCAGCTCCGTAGAGAAGAGATGGTGGCGATCGAGCAGCATAAAACCTTGGGTGAGAGAGAATACAATGTCAATGTTTGCAAATTCTATAAAAGAGAAGTAATTATAAGTCGTTGCGATTTTGATTTTGGCAGTGGATTTGCGGTGGAAAAATTCCCAAAAGTCCAAGAGCAAAACCCTTAAATAATTTGTAATTATTTAAAAATTTATTTTTAAGATAATTTTATCTATTAAAATATTTAGAAAATTTCTCGTAGTATATTTAATTTGTCACACTATTTTTTTTAATTTTTACTACAGTAAAGCTCATACTGTAAATATTTTATGAATTCTTTATAAAAGTACTTTCTCAAAAGTCAAAATTAACTTTTTAGTAGAACTTATACGAGCAAAGCTGGTGGAGTTAAGGTCTGTTGGGTCGGGTTCGTCGGGGCTTTGGGCTCAAAAATGGAAACCTTTGAATTGGATTGTAAAAGGGCCATGTAAAGAATTGGACACAGGCCCATTATTAATGAAATTAAGCCCATTCGACAAAACGGCGCGTTCACGGACAATCACAAATGTCATCCTCAGAACCATAAGCCAGAATACACAGGACAACTCCCAGTCGGTCCCAACAGAAGATTCTCCATTGAATTTAGCAATTCCACAAAGTCGTTGAATTGAATGCTAAGGCGGAGCAAGTATTCAATTTCGCTACTCTTTCAGTTTGTTTCTCTCTTTTGGTTTTTGGTTTGGCCAGGCTGATCATTTCGTTTGAAGTATTGAAGCTCTTACACATGGCTTCCGACATCGAGAAGGAACGTTTTTTGGAGGAATTCGGCGGTGATTATGGGTATCCTAATGCTCCCAGAAATGTTGATGAGATCAGACAAACGGAATTTAAACGCTTGAACGGTACGGTTTCATTGACACTTTTTAGTTTGCAGTTTCTTTAAGGTTTATGGATGCATGGGATACCGAGTTCAAAATTCCTTATTGTGATTTAAGAAGAGAAAAAACAATCAATTCTTCGTTTCTAGGAATTATCAGAAGATGCTACGGAAGTGAGTGCTCGTATAGGAGTGTTTCCTCCGTTTACTAGGAAACTGTCTAATATGGATTGCTCAATGAAAGGAAATGCTTTGTTTCTTGATTGAGATACTGTTTGGGTCTGTGCAGACGTGGTGTACTTAGACCATGCTGGAGCGAGTTTGTATTCTGAGTCACAAATGCAAGATGTTCTCAAGGATTTGAATTCTACTCTTTATGGAAATCCCCGTATGCTTACTTTGTCATATGTTCACATTTTTTAAGTTTTGAGTATATTGCTTTTGGACTGATATTCTGATTGTTTGAGTGGATTTCTTAATTTGAAATGATAAAGATAGCCAGAGTAGCTGCGGCTCGACGACCACTGATGTGATAGAAGAGGCGCGCCAACAGGTAATGGATAATCTCAATGCTTCCAATTTCTAATCGCATGTGACGTTCATGTTTTATGTATTGACTACCTTATCAATATATAATGTCGTGTCCGCTAGAATGATAGTTTTATCCTTGCTAAACTCTGTAGAAAATTTTGCAGAGTACCTCTTGCCAAAAATTACAGTACATCTTTTCATACATTGGAAGGGTGATTTGCCACTCTGTGCAGGTTCTTAGATTTTTCAATGCATCCCCTGCAGAGTACAAATGTATATTCACAGCTGGGGCAACAGCTGCATTGAAACTTGTCGGTGAGTCATTCCCATGGAGCTCACAGAGTACTTTTATGTACACAATGGAGAATCACAACAGTGTTCTTGGCATCAGAGAGTATCCTTATTGTAGAATGGTTTTACTAGGGATGGTGTTGTAGTATTTTGGTTGTCGTTCAGACCAGAAAACACGGTTATTTGCTGATTTGTAGTGGTGTGGACATGTTATCAACAAATTTCGACTGCATAAAGTTCCAATACCGTTCTCCTTAATCATTTTTCTAGGTATGCCCTTGCGAAAGGAGCTGCAGCAATTGCAGTAGATATTGAAGAAATTGTTGCTGACCCTCATCCAGGAAATACTATGAAACCTTTCATTAAGATAACTCCACATCCTCTACAAAGAAGAGGTGACGCAGGCAACGTGCAAACCAGTTGAGTTCCAGTCTCATAGTGTGACTGTCCTGACCTTTATTTTTTGCATCTGAGCAAATTCAAGCTTCCCTTTTTCCCAGCTATCGTACCTTATGTTGTAAAGGGGATTACTGTTTCCTCTGAAACCCTGGTTAAACAGAATCCGCTTATATGTTTTGGTCATTGGTTATTTAAGTAATATATGCTCCTGTATTCTCATTTTCCAAGCTTATTCTGTTATAGAAATAATATTTATATACCAAAATGTAGTTCCTCATAGGAATCAGATATTTTCTGCAAAGTATAAAATTGTACTATATTGTTGTTCAGTAAGTGCTAAAAGACAGGCCATTAAGAATTACATTATTTTCTTTGCCATCTCATACCATTTCTTATTTACAGGTGAGGCATGTAATTTGTTTGCATTTCCATCAGAATGCAACTTTTCAGGATTGAGGTTCAAACCTGATCTCGTAAATGTTATCAAGGAAGGTTCACTTAAGATGCCCGCAGATTTTCCGCAGCAAAGGTATAAAACAATGTTGTAACTAGGACTTTAATCGCAAGAACTGTACCTCAAGAGCTAAGAACCGTCCTTTTCTTAGATGAGTAAAGTAGAAACCATCTTCCCCTTAGATAAATAATCGAATTAATGCTCCTCTACATTGAACTTTATCTTGAGGGATTTTTTTCAACTGATTAAAAAGATTGAAACTTTCTGTAAACTGCATAGCTTCATTTTGCCACTCTTCTGGTTGATGTTTGTGAACAGTGGTAAGTGGATGGTTTTGATCGATGCGGCAAAAGGAAGTGCCACGTCACCGCCTGATTTGTCAAAACACAAGGCAGACTTTGTTGTTGTTTCTTTCTATAAGGTATCCGTGCAATATATTTGCAGCTGAAGGTTAGAAGTGTCTACTTATTCCATTGTGGCCTTGTTTTCATCCAGCTATTTGGCTACCCAACTGGCATCGGAGCTCTTATTGCAAGGACAGGTAGACCTCTTGCTCTTAGTTCATTGTTTCCAATATCATTCATCGAGATTCTCAAGAAAGTTAATTTTTTTTTGGTAATTGAATTTGTCATTTTTTTGTTATGAAACATACTAACATTTTCGTCTGCCCTGCCTTCCCAACAAATCTTTTGAACAGAATCTGCCAACTTGTTGCAGAAAACCTTTTTTGGTGGAGGTACACCCTCAGCCATTATCTCACATGCCTTATTATGATGGATAGTTCTTTTGTGTATTTAACTTTGTCTTTCAGGCACAGTAGCTGCATCAATTGCCGATCTTGACATTTACAAAAGGAGACAACGTATTGAGGAACATTTTGAGGACGGCACCTTAGCTTTTGTGAGCATTGCTTCCCTTCGGCATGGATTCAAAATCCTCAATACGTTAACCATGTCTGCTATTCACATGTATGAACGAACTACCCTTTATTTTTTCCCTGTATGTAGGAATAATCTTGATCGTGGCATTGTGATGGTGCTTTTGTTTAGAATTGTTATGTACTGATGACACTCTGCTTTAACTAGCCATTAGTGGAGCATATAGAATCCTCTTGGCTAGTCATTGTTCAATTTGCTCAAGTATAACATTATGCTGGGGAACAATGTCCTCAAGTATCAGACAAATAAAAAAAATTTAGGTACAAAAGATTGGACCTAGAACTCATGCTGCCTTTGGGGTATAATCCAGGAACAAAACCACATGAGGGGATAGCCCAAAAAATAAACCACTTGAGGGCTTAATTCCAAAGTGGACAATATCATACTAGAGCTAGACTAAAGTGGAGTAGATAGTTCCAAGGCCCTTACATCTCAGCTTTACTTTCCTTATTTCTACTTATGTCACATCGTGGAACCTTTGTTAGTAATTTTTACTCCTTTTGTCATCCGTCGGGGATATTGGCCTGCCCTAGAGTGATGTTGCAATTGAAATCAAATACCCGAGTTCTTAATTAATGTGTTTGACCTTTTCTTGTGTTTCTATCTCAGCTTTACGTTCCCTATTTCTACTTATGTCACATCTTGTTGAACCGTTGTTAGAAATTTGGACTCCTTTTGTCACATCGGTCAAGGATATTGGCCTGCCCTAGTGTGATGTAGCAAATGAAATCCGATACTTGAGTTCTTAATCAATGTATTTGGAACTTGCGGCAGTTTCTTTATAGTTAATGTGTCACCGCAAGATGTGCCCATGAAGTAACACTATCCAACATCTTTTTTTTTTTTGAGATAATCGTGTCAACCGTAAATATGATGCATTATTTTGTTCAGATTGGTTTATAAGCAGGCTTGTGTCTTAACTGGAAATATGATTTATGAAGGCATACAATGGTGCTGGCGTCATATGTGAGGACTGAACTCTTGAATCTAAGGCATGTGAATGGAGTTCGTGCTTGTACACTCTATGGGCTAAATGAATGTGAGGTTTGTACTGGCTTCTAACACATGATGTGTTATGTGAAAATGTATCTGATTTTCCACCTTTCTATTATTTTCCCTCATTGCTTTCGTTAATATAACACTACTACATAATACAAAAAACAATACTAAATAACAAAAGCAGTTTGTAGTTCCAAAAGTAACATAATTGACCTGCTCATGGGTTCCTTTCAGGTCATGATATGCTTACAGAATATTTCCCTAATGAAATATGTTTTAATGCCACTTTCTGCTTTTACCTTCAAGTGTTACTATTTTTTTTAATCAAGTGTCACTACTGATTTTCAAATATGTAATCGAAGTGTTTCTCCAGCATCTTGTATATCTCTATGATGTTTGTTGATTCTGAATTTATGTATCCTTCCCTCAGGCATTGTATGATCAGATGGGTCCTGTTGTATCATTCAACTTGAGAAGGCCTGATGGATCTTGGTTCGGGTATCGGGAGGTGGAAAAATTGGCATCTTTATCCAATATTCATTTGCGGGTAAGAGTTTTGTCCTCATTGGCAAAAATGCAGTCTTTCTACTGCAGTCATGTTGTTCATTCATCATATTTGTATAATGTATTCCAGACATAAGGTTCACTCAAAATCGCTTTATCCTTAGTTTGCGTGTAGGAAGACTTCCACCTTTTTTTATAATTTAACACGAAGTTAGTCTTGTTTAAACCATGAAGTTCTCCATCTTTCTTCCCTTCTGTTTGAAGTTCCTCAAATTGTACATATCATATTTGATGATCAAGGACAGCTGCCTTGCATATCAATAGTTTCTCTTTCCTATTTTTATGGTGGCCTTTTTTTAATAGTTCTCTGATGTCATCTTACAATTTTTCCCATATAATCGGGATTAGACAGGATGCTTCTGCAATCCTGGTGCTTGTGCCAAATTTCTTGGATTGTCTCATTCAGATCTTCTTTCTAACATTGAGGTAAATATGATCTCTATCTTACTTCTTTAATTATCATATTATCAACTATAATTTAATTGGATTTAAACAATTTTTGGTTTAGGCAGGACACGTGTGCTGGGATGATCACGATATTTTGCGAGGAAAACCAACAGGCGCAGTTAGGGTCTCTTTTGGTTACATGTCAACATTTGAAGATGCCAGGGTAGTCTTTTCAGTTGTCAAATGAAAACTGCTTTCTTTTGTTTCCTGCCCCATGTTTATGAAGATTGTAGTTTAAGAGAGGGGTAACTAACTTACTTACGTGAAGGATCTTTTTCGTATTCTATCATCTCTGATGTCCTTTTTACGTTCCTGTCAAAATGTTGTGCAGATATTTTTGAAGTTCATCAAGAATTCGTTCTTATGGTATCCTCCTCAAGATTTACTTAGAGAAAAGCATTTGGATCTTCCCAATGAAGGTTATGGCTAGGGGTTGCAATTTGGATCTTTGATCCTTCCATGATTTCTCTGCTGCTCATTTCTATTTTGTGGATGGAAAGTATCTTTCTGAGTATGTTTAGACTAATATTGTGGGCTTGCTCGCTTTATAATTGTAGGTGTTGGAACAGTTGCCACGAGATGCTTTCTTAAAACGATTAGTGTTTACCCAATAAAATCTTGTGCCGGCTTCAGTGTTGGTAGCTGGCCTTTAAGTAATACTGGTACAAAAACATCTTTAGCTTCAAGCATGCTTTCACAGTTATTTTTCATAATTCCTAGAAATTTATCATTCCACCACGCAATTTTTCTTCTGACATCACTATAAGAAGGTTGTCCTTTTCCCTGTATTGGACAACAAAGCAATTTAAAAATGCATTTCATACAAGCAATTTTTATAATATGTTTATTTTTCTCCAAACGTCAGGATTGCTGCATGACAGAGAATGGCTTCTCAAGAGCTTGAGTGGGGAAATTTTGACCCAAAAGAAGGTGCATTGTGATGCATGTTATGTGAATTCTCGATCACTAACGTGTCTGTTGTCTTTGATATTGAGCTTCAGTTAGTTTTCCCTTTTGATCTTTAGGTTCCAGGAATGGTCTTCATCACGACTCTGGTAGATCTCAAGCTGGGATTACTTATTGTTGAGTCGCCAAACTGCAAGAAAAAGCTAGAAATAGAACTTACATCAAAAAAATCTTTCCCTGAAACAGGAGTTATGGAGATATATTCTGAAAGGTACAAACACTTATTTGTCAGGCCCAGAACTTCCTGCATTTCATGTATTTTCATCAGTATTCGAGAAAGCGTTGGGTGGTCAGGGCTGCCTAGCGCATACGTGACCTAGGCACCCGCTTAGGGACGCTAGGCACCCCTAAGCGGGTACTTACAGCATTTGGGCACGCGGAGGGTGACCGCCTAGTGCCTAAGCGGACTAGGCTATCGCCTTCTCGAACGGAGATTTTCATCCAACAGAAATCAAAATAAAAAAACTTGATTGGATAGGTACATTGAGAGGGAGAGGGAAATATATCAATTAATAATTTTTTTTTTTTGTTTAGACATGAAGTCCAAGGCTACTCCAAGGAAGTGGATCTCTGGTTTAGCAATGCAGTTGGTCGGCCTTGCATGCTCGTAAGGAGTTGTTCTTTCCAAAGCCAAGTATGCTCTAACAGGAACCGGAGCATAGGAATGTGTAGAAACATGGAAAGTAGGTTGAATTTCGTAAATGAAGCTCAGTTTCTACTAGTATCTATGGAAAGTGTTGCTGACCTGAATAGTAGACTGAGATCAAGTATGTTTACTCATATTTCCCCCCCACTATATCTTATCCTGCTCGTAATCGTCAAGAACGCCAAATATATCTTCAGCTAATCTTCTTTATTATTTTTTTTATCAATAGAGTTGCATAGCGCAATCTGTAATCAACCCATTGAAGTCAATCCCGGTAGATTCCGTCCAAATTTGGTGGTCTCCGGTGGTGAACCCTATGCAGAGGATGAATGGAGCAGCCTGAAGATTGGGGAAACAAATTTTACTGTAAGTCCTGGCAAAAAAAACTCGAGTATAATTTCATGCTCTCTGTTATATTCAGCTGCATATGCAAATTCATGGTACTCTTGATTTTGCTTGAAACGACCCAAAAAGATAAATTCTATTCTGCTTTGAAACCGCATACATTATGATCAAATGAACTCAGTTTGAATGCTTCTTCCTACTGATCTTTTCTTTTCATTTTGCAGTCTATGGGTGGCTGCAATCGTTGCCAGATGATCAATATGACTCCTATATCCGGGACGATACAGCGATCGAACGAACCCTTAGCTACATTGGCATCTTACAGAAGATCAAAGGTCAGGAAGAATAATCCTTCTTGGCCGTTATCATTTTCCATCTTCAACTTTTCTCATACGAAGCATGATATTTGCACCTTCGCTTGAACAGGGCAAGATTTATTTTGGAATACTATTAAAGTTTGAAGATACCATTGAAAGAGGTACCTGGTTGAGTGTTGGACAGGAAATATTAGCAAAAACTTACTAGTTTGGGAGGTGAAGGATTCTTACAAGCCCTTTTAAAGCGAGGTGGACGTGGGGAATAAGATTTAGTGGGTTGAATATGTTGTATACTCATTTTCCAATTTCAGCTCTTCGGTGAAGAACAACATTGCCGGAATAATGTATGGGAACCATCAAGGTAGCTAACCGCTACACTTGGTAAGCTATATGTAATAGGCTCATCTTCTGCTTGGCATGTGAGGAACTCGTGTTCTAGACTGTGAGATGCTTAGATCTCACATAAATGGATGCACATGGAGACATGAAAGATAACACAAACACACAAAAATTATATGGTTCGGCTACGGGAGAAAGGCCTTTTCATATATTCTTTTTGTTTTCTTTGCGTATCACACAGTATAATATATAGAGAGTTTCTCCAGTTTTTCCTTCTAATTCACGTGGTTTCCTTTTGTTTAGCCAATCCCAAGATTATGGGAACCACAATCTCGGGAGTTAAGGAGGGGAAGATTTGGTCAAATTTTTCCCTAATTAATCTTTAACTTACACTCCCCTCAAGTTGAGTATTGGGATGTCCAATATCCAACTTGTACATGGTCTCATGGAAGGCTCGTCTAGCTACTGCCTTTGTTAGTACATCAGCCAATTGATCTTCAGATTTCACATAAGGCAAGGTGATGACTTCATTCTCGAGCTTCTCCTTAATGAAGTGTTGGTTTATTTCAACGTGCTTGGTTCGAACATGTTGAATCGAATTTTTTGATATCTGTATTGCAGCTTTGTTGTCGCACCTCAGTGGACAAGGTGACCCTGGCATGAAACTTAGTTCTCTCATCAAGCTTCTTAACCACAATATCTCGATTACTCCACGAGCTATCCCTCTAAATTATGCTTCCGCACTTGATAGTGTTATTACCTTCTGTTTCTTACTCCGCCACGCTACTAGGTTCCCTCCGATGAACATAAAGTACCCAGAAGTTGACTTTTGGTCAACTGAATTCTCGGCCCAGTCAGCTTTAGTGTAAGCTTCTATTCACAAGTGCCCATTCCACCGAAACACCAATCCAGTATCCGTCGTACCTTTCAGGTACCTTGCGATCCTTAGTGCCACATCAAGATGATTCTTCTGAGGCATGTGCATAAACTGGCTCACTACTCTAACTGCATATGAAATGTTAGTATCATAGGTGTTGGTATCACCCACGATCAACTTCTCGGTTACCGTCCACCATCCTAAGACCATGATTCGGCATCATAGGAGTGTCCACCGGCTTGCTCTCCATCAGTCCTGTCTCAGCTAGTAAGTCAAGTATATACTTTCTCTGGGAGATATGAAATCCGAACTTCGATCTCATGACTTCAATACCCATGAAATATTTCAGCATACCCAGATCCTTCAAATTCAGTGAACAATCTTTTCTTCAAGGCATCAATCTCAGATGTGTCATCCCCAGAAATGATCATATCATCCACATAAATCAACAGACATGTCACCTTTCCACTTTTCCTCTTAGTCAAGAGGGTGTGATCGGAGTTACTCGGTACATAGCCCAATTTCTTCATTACCAGTGTGAATCTACTAAACCAAGCATGTGGAGATTGCTTCAATTCATATAAGGCCTGCTTTAGCTTACATACTTCTCCAGGGCAAAACTCTCGTAAAAAATTGAGTGGTCCCTCTATGTAAACTTCTTCTTCCTAGTCACCGTGAAGAAAAGCATTCTTCACATCCAGCTGATATAGGGGCCAATCTCGATTGGCTGCAACAGAGAAAAGAACTCGGATGGTGTCAATCTTTGTTACAGGAGAGATGGTCTCAGAATAGTTCACCCCATACGTCTGGGTGTATCCCTTGACCACTAGCCTTGCCTTGTATCTCTCGATAGATCCATCTGCCTTCCGTTTTATAGTGTAGACCCATTTACATCTCACAGGTTTCTTTCCGGCTTGTAATTTCACCTTAACCCAGGCTCCACTCTCCCTTAAAGCATCTATCTCTAGATTCATCGCCTTCTGCCACTCTGAACTCAAAAATGCTTCATCAATATTTCTCGGAATCTCCTCATGATACAAGGATGTCATGAACGCCTTGTCTGATACAGATTCTCTCTCCCTGAATAGATTAGCCACCGAATACTTTTGGGAACCAGGAATATGATCTGGAGAATACCTTTTTGTTGCTATATCACGTGTGCTTCGAGGAGGAAGAACACTTGTGGGCTCAATATCTGGAGGACCTGGAGCAGTCTGTATAGGAGACAAAGAGACATCCGAAGAGTCAGTACTAGGCATAATAACAATCTCAGGAATAGTTACCTCGATATCCGGAGAAGGAGTATCATGCACAGCGGTGGACTGAGTCGACGGGGGCTGAGTAGCATCCTGAGTAGGAACATGTAGAGGAGCATAAGAAATCCAATCGAGTGAGTCACATCTCCCTATCTCCCCCTGACTGCGAGATTGGGGTGACTGATAATAGAACTCTGTCTCTATAAAATCACAGTGAAGCGTAGTATAAACCTGCCTCTTAACTGAGTCAAAACACCTATAGCCCTTCTGATGGACCCCATAACCAACAAAAACACATTTAATAGCACATGCCTCAAATTTAGTCCGATGTATTTTCGGAACATGGACAAAAACAGAGCAACCAAACATCTAGGGCAATATAGTAAAATATGAGGGTGCATGGATAAATGAGGAAAGAGTTTGCAATGGGGTTTTCAACTTCAACACTCTAGTAGGAAGGCAATTTACGAGATATGTGACGGTGGCTACCGCCTCGGGCCAGAAATCAGTGGGTACACGAGAGTCAAACATGACAGCTCACATGATTTCCAATAAAACTCTACTCTTCCTTTTAGCTATTCCATTCTGTTCCGGGGTATAGAGACAAGTAGTCTGGTGTATTAGACCCATGTCAGAGAAAAATTGGGACATAGATGAGTTTACGAATTCCCCCCATTATCAGTTCAAAAAACTTTCATCAAACCCCCAACCTGAGTGTGGATCATACAGAAAAATTGAGTAAATTTTTCAAAGACATCCGACTTATTTTTCAAAAAATATACCCAACACATCCGGGTGAAACATCGACAAAGAGGAAGAAATAACGAAGACCATTCCCACCCACAACAGGAGGAGGTCCCCATACATTAGTATGAATTAATTCAAATGGCATTTCAGAATGAGTCTAACTTTGAGAAAACGAAGTACGATGGATCTTAGCAAGTGCACAAGAATCACAACAATGAGAAAACATGATAATCTAAGAAATAAAGTCTTAAGATATCCATCAGATGGGTGACCTAAAAGACAGTGCCACAACCACCCAGCATGATCTGTTGCCTTCATAGCAAGAACCTTTCCCGGAACACCAACTTCATCAACATAGTATAGCCCCGTCTTTTCAGTACCATGCTCAATGATCTCCTTCGTCCGAATATCGTACAATACGCAGAAGGATTGATACATTAACATAATGCAATTTAATTCCTTGGTCACATGGCTAATAGAGAACAGTTTATGTGAGAGAGATGACACAAAGAGACAATTAGACCATTTGAGAGACGGAGTAATCGCAATAGATCCTGCCCCTTTGACCTGCAAAGACTCTCCATTAGCTGTTTGAATAATATGTTTCCGTGGAACCTGAGAATTAATCATATCCGAAGCATCATATGTTATAGTGTCAGTAGCACACTATCAAAAATCCTCTCATGAGACCTATGGGAGCCAGAATTAAGTGAAACATACGAAATATCATCATCGAATTCTCCAAAACATTCGTTTTTGAAATATTTGAGGCCATCTTTCAAATCCTGCAACTTGGGCCGATCATTATGTATTTTTGGCTTAACACAACCCGATCTACGAAACCCAAACTCATTTGTATTACCTGAAAAAGGATAAGGATGAGAGGGACAAGGATATAATTCCACATCCCTGTCCATTTTACCTGCTGCCGACTTTCCTTTCCGATTTTCATCCTCAGTCTGTTCGCCTTCTCTCGTCCAGAAATTGGCTCACGGCAGACTGTTGCGGTTTCTCGCCTTCCCGTTCCAACCGCCGTTAGTCCACCAGATCTGTCTTCCTCCTCCAAGCAGTCTCCCATGGCGATGGTTCCCCTGTTCAACCAGTTGTCGGGAACTCGGCATCCTTTGCCCCTCTGTTGCCCAGCTCCCCAACAGTCCCAGTGAATATGGCCCTGAATCCCGCAATTGTCACAGTATCGGGTCTCACAAAATCGGAATGATGACTGGAAGCCACCGCGCTCTGGTTCTAACTGGCGGTTTTGGTAAATCCGAGCATTCTGCAGTGGTGGCTGTCTTGGCACAATGGTTGGCAGAGTACGGCAGTGTGGTGGTTCTGTTTTAGGCCTGTACGAGCCATGACCTGTGTCCTCCGTGCCTCCAGCTCCAGCTCCGTAGTGGGCTCCTCCCACACCTTGATTTGGTCCATCTGCTGATTAGAGATTGTGTCGGTCGACTCGACTTCTGACTCATGCCCCGAACTCGACCCGTGGTGGATGATGTGGCCCGACCCGATACCCGATCCGAATTCGATTGGGTTGTGACCTGATCTGGATCCAATAGGGTTGTGACCCGATCTGGATCCGATAGGGTTGTGACCCGATCCGTTGCTCTGACCCACTGGTCCGAGAATATTTCGGCAAGCCACCTCCTGCCGGATTGTAGCGTAAGCACTGTCCATATCTGGTAGTTCCTTTTCTTTCAAATATATCCCTTATGGCCCTAAAAACTCCATCCAGACCATGTAGGAATCGAAATAATCTGTGTTCTTCCTGCAACTTGTTATACATCATGATATCATCGGGATCCTTCATAGGATTTGTGTGTCTCCTATCAACTTCCATCCATAGAGTTTTACTCCGACTGTAATAATTTTCAATTGTCGACTGACCTTGGTTTAGGCTATCTGCCTTTGTGGTGAGATCATATACTTGCAGGTTATCTTCGCCGGAGAGGAA
>JAOYMZ010019693.1:0-18651 GCA_025802335.1 Pinguicula primuliflora
GTCAGTGCTTTAAGACACAGATTATATCCTGTCACTATGGTAGAAAAGCACAAAACCACTCAGTTTTGGCTCCATTACAATATAATATACACGTATGACATACATCATATATACATATAAACAATATAGTTTTCCGAAAAAATGATATAGCGCACACCCATATTACACACACCTCTGTCCACCCACCTCTCACAAGCACACACACCAATATTAGTGTGTGTGAGTCCCACTTGCATCCCATGTGAGAGAGTGCGCACCCCATGGTGGTGCGCTATATCCTTTTTGAGTTGAATAATGCTACTTGTACCTTCAAAATTGACACACTTCATAAACTTTCTTAAGTGCCAACTATCACAACTACATATTAAAAAAATGAGTATGATTTATGATCGGTTGATAATACACTAGAAAGTTTACAAAATGTGTCAATTTCCTGTTTTGAGTTTTCCGCCGATTGAGATTTCCCAAAATCTCACGAATAAGATGTGGCGTCCCTTGCCCGCCGCATTCTTGCCCCCCATGACATATTACCATCTGAATCTCCACCCGCCCTTCTTCGCTTCAACTCAGACAGCTGAGTTTGCCATCGAATATTCCAGTCGTTTTCCTCATCCATGGCCTGGATTCAATCAACAAACACAACGGATCATCACCAGAGCCCAGAAGAAACAATTAGTACTAGAATCTATGGTGGTAAATCATTAACCATCTGAAACCTCAGTGAATAAAGTTAGACTGTGGAAGTGAAGGTTGCAAAATCTAAAAGCAGGGTAAATGTCATTTCCATCTCAATTCCAATGAAACCTTCTGAACAACCCAAACTAATTCACACCCAATTTCTCATAATAAGATCGAATCAGTAAAAGGGCATGATTGATTCTTAAATCTCACCTCATCGAATCTCCCCCGCATCCGCCCCGCAAATGCAAGTCGAAACCCATTTTCCATATCCAGATCGTACAATTGTCTCCTCCTTGGATCCGACAGCGTATCGTACGCCTCCTGCACCTCAATAAACCTCTGCGTGTACTCCTCCACCAGATCCGGCGGCGAAACGTCCGGATGATACTTCCTGGCGAGCTGCTTGTATGCCTTCTTGATCTCCAACAGGGAACCCGTCTCAGGGATGCCGAGTAGATCGTACAAGCTCAAGGTGGATGGGTCCGGGAGAGTCTCCGTGATGGAGGCACGACAAACGGATCCGGATCCGTGTCTGGATCTGTAAGGTAAGGAGACGGACTTGGGCGGGTTTTCGGATCGAATCGATGGTCGGAAGGAGAAACCCAGAAGGGATTCGCTTCCCTGTAACCGTACCGTACTGCACATTGTGTATTGAGTGTGGGTAATGGGAGAATTGTGGAGGTGAAGGTATGCTTCTGGTTATGTTGAGGTGAAGGTTTCGATGGAAGCGTATATATATGATCAGTACATGTGGTGTGTGTGACTTCAATTATTTCGTGTACATGAGGGGATTGTGGTGACATGTCAATTCCATTTACCATTTTTTCTGCTGCTTCCAAAAAGGAGCATTGACGTTCTAGAAATGCTAGTGGGCCCTTGCGGCAAGTTGTGACCAGTGGGCTTCTCGAAATAAAAATAATTTGAATTTAAAAAATTGAGATATTTGTATTTTATGGATAAATCAAGCGGTATACGGCCTCCTATAATCGGGAAAATCGGGCTCAGACGTATCTCTGGCCTCTCCATGAATAAATCGAATCCGACTATTGATGTTATGATCGGATTTTGTGTGTGTGGATAGTAATGGAGGTTAATTTGATAGAAAACTCTTGTATCAAGGTGATGAGTACTGTACTTCACTATTTCTGCTAATTATACATCTCAATTTTAGCTTCCCAAATTGGTGTGGGATGCATTTTTAACACTACTTCATCAAGTTCAACTAGGCAAGTTCTGTCGGACTTGAATACCTCACACCGTAACAACGCAGCAGAAATAAACGGGTCCCACCAACCTGAGTGCTCCAATACCATCTTGAAATTGGAAGAATCAGGCCCAGTCCATAACCGGTGTCTCGGGCCTCCCGTGAATAAATTGAGCCCGACCGTTGATGCCAGGTTTGAGTCTCGTGTGTGTGAGTGCGTGTGAGGATTAATTTGGTAAGAATTTGAGTATCCTCGACAAAATCCTGATATAAAGGTGATGAGTACCCCACTATTTCTACTAATTATACCTCTCAATTTTAGCTTCCCAAATCGGTGTGGGAGGCATTTTTAATATGACTAAAGGGTTTGATCGAGTTTCTTGACTTCACTTGATCAGAATACTCCGAGCGTTTGGTTTTACAGAATTTGTTATTGATATCATCTGGAGATTGCTTGCAAATAACAGGTTTTCTATATTATGGAACGGTCAGACTCACGGATTTTATCATTCTACTAGAGATGTGCACTAAGGGAATCCCTTTCTCTTGCATTGTTTATTATAGCTTCGGAGGCTTTGAACGGAAGTTTAAATCAACTTATATCAGTGAAAATGTGGTGTGCTTAGGCTGACCACAAGAGGGAGAGAAAGGAAATTTTCCTCCTCCATATGGAAACCGGTTGACGAATCAGTTCCTACATGGCCAGCTCTCTTTCCACATGGCTATGTGGTGGAAAGAGAGCTCTTTCCACCACATATAATAAAAGAAATATTAAAATATAATACATTATAATCAATTAAAATATATTATAATATATTAAAATATATATATATAATAAAATAAAATATAGAGAGTGGAATATGGAAGATTGATTGGAGAGAGAAAATATGGGTGTAGAAAAGATGAGGTAGAGTGAGAGAAAATGAGTCGATATAATAGATAATCGTAAAAAAATAGAAAACTTCGGATCCTTACTGTATAAGCATCGCACATCTCAATTTTGCATATTTTTCATTGTTGGGCTTTGTTTCTTTGCGCCAACAATAAAGTTGAGCCATTTGTTGTTTTTTTGGGTAAGTGAGCTACACATTTATTTATTATATTTGGACCATTACATATGTGGGTTGTTAATTAGGTTAGATCATTTTAATTACAACTAGTTTGTGCCGAAATTAATTTATGACTGGCCTAATTAAATTAAATAAAGTTGGCTCTACCCATACAAAAAAATCAATTGGCTCATTTAATAATAGTTTAATTATATTGAAATTGGGTCAATTTATTAACTTAAATTCAAATGTATCTGATTTCATATTTAATTTAACTATACACTAAAGTTTAATATTAATACATACTCATGCGGAATATAATCGGCTCAAATGAATGTTATATTTTGACCTAGTTTTATTAACCTGATAAATGATTATATTAAAGGGAGATTCATGCATTTAGTAGATCGGCCCAAAGGAAGGCTACTAATGGTTGAATCTTAATATCATGTTTATTATCCGAAGTTATATAATACATGTTGACTACCAAATTATACATGTATACGACACTCAGCCCAAAAGAAGTCGTGTCATTGACAGGATTCTGTTGACATAATCTTACTCGAATATTGATAAATCAGACCCCAAGGTAGATTATAAATATTGTGATAGACATTTTCATTAGAGCCTATAAATAGGCACTTTATAATTTAATATGTGATGTTTGTTCTAATGTTCAACAAATTCAGTATGTGGTTTGCTATTATTGCAAACATCAATAATATTCCGATGATGTATGGCTCTAACTTTAAGCATTGGAGTTAGCTTATAGGGATAGTATTGGTTGTATGAATTTGGATTTTGCGGTATGCAATGATGAACATCCTACTTTGACGAAGAAAAATTTTGATGCCGAATGAGATCTATGGAATAAGTGGGAGTGTTAAGACTCATATGAGTCTTATGATCATGCAGAGTCAAATTCGTTATATCTATCGAGATGTGATTGCCAAAGGTACAGATGTCAAATAGTTTCTTCATGTCATCGGCTAGCACTTTACTAAACATTAAATGGTTCAGAAAGTACCTTTCCTGTGTGAGCTTGTTAAAATGTAGTAGGATGGCAGTTGAAATATTAGGGAATACATCATGAAGATGCCACATTTTGTTGCATGATTGAGAACACTAAAGTTGGACATGAGTAAGGATGTTCTTATGTACCTCGTGTTGGTCTCTATCTTCCCTCATTTCTCGAATCTGGAAATAGCTTACAGCTCCATAAAGGAGGAATTGACACTAATTGAGCTTATAGCTCCGTGTGTTCAAGAGGAAGAGAGACTGCAGTAAAAATGGTGGGTGGTGCTCATTTAACAACTTTATTGTGTGGGAATGGAATCTCGAAAATAAAGAAAAAAAACCATTCAGGAAAAGAGGATAGTTGGTGTTGAGACATTAAAAGTTGAAATCCTAGACTACTGCCTACATCATCTCTGATGCTTCTTTTTCAAATAGGATGACCATATAGAAAAGGATTGTCTCAAATAACAGAAATAACTTGAGAGGAAAGCTAAACTTTTCAGTTTATTCGGAAGTTAATTTAGATTTGACACCAACTAATTCCCAGTGGATAGATTCGGTTTCTACTTTTAACATAGGTACCACTACGCATGGATACTTAACTAGTCTTCAGCCAATTGATGTTGAAAGGTGGATATATGTGGGCGGTGACATCGTAGTTCTTGTGAAGTAGTGGGTGATTTTGGGTTATTTACTGAATCTGGTCGTCTTCTTGTATTCAAATAGACTTATTCTGTACCATCTTTCCGAAAAAATCTGGTTTCAGCTTTCCAACTTGACCAATCTAGTTATTTTGGTCATTTGGAGGTGAGAAATGTTGAAAGTAAGAATGGCCCGGTTAAATGTAAATAGAAATGGGCCCATAGAGTTAGGCAGTCCAACTTGATTTGTATAAATACACTACACATTTGTAAACAATACAATGAGATGAAAATATAGAAAAGTTTTTCTCTGGAACCATCCATTGTCTTGTGCACTGTTCATTGGTCATTGGTTTGGGCATTGGTTAAGATTGTTCTTAACTGTATTGACGGTTGCTTTGACCTGTGTTTGTTTGCTACACAGTGCTTGTTTTGCTCTCGTTTAACATGGTATCGGAGCATAAAGCTTGAATCTTGGTAAGATTTTGTTTCTGCAAAACTTCCGCTGGATTTTCGCTTTCGAGATCGATTTGTCTGAAGTCTCTGGAATATACTTGCTTGAGTTACTCTATAAATGGCTGATAAAGAAAAGGGTGAGAAGTCTGAGATTAATCAGATGTTCACTTTTAACCCTCATTCCGGTGGGATTGTGAAGGGTTTACAACTTGAAGATTCTGATGAACCAGGGATGAAGTTGGTGACAGTATTGTTGAATACAAAGAATTATCACTCGTGGAGTCGTGCAATTAGATTGGTTGTGACTGCAAAACAAAAATTGGATTTAATTGATCCAAATCATATCCCACCTGCAGATGAATTGTCTGAAGAGTACCAAATTTGGAAAGCTACGAACTCAATGGTTACGTCGTGGATATATAACTCCATAGATGCCGAGTTATCTCTGGTTTTCAATATACCACCAATAGTGCCAAGGAGCTATAGGCAAAACTGAAGGAGAGGCTGGCACAATGCAATGCTCCAATGGGTTTTCGCACCAGGAGGGAAAAAGCCCATCTGAAATAAGGGAATGACAATGTTACAGTGTATTTTAACAAGCTAAAAGGACTATGGGACAAATTGAATTACATGAGGCCTACCTTACCATGCAAATGTGGTACTGATGAAAAGGAAAAGGTTATGAAATTCCTCTTTGGTTTAAATGGCAAATATGAGCAGGTTATGAGTCAGATATTGGCAACAGAGCCATTTCCAGGACTTAACAAAGTCTTCTCTACTATATTGACAGTTGAAAAACAGCGAGAGGAAAACTTGATTAACAGCAGCATGGTCCTTGATGTAATGGATCACGGAATGATGGCAAGAGGTGGAAGTTACAAAGGTACTGCACCTAGATGGGGCGCAAGCAACAATAAACCGAATGTTCGTGGATATCAGCATCGAGAAAGGAGCAATGTTCAACGAAATTAGAGGTGTGACCACTGTGGTACAATGGGACATGCTAGGGCAGACTGTTTTAAGCTGAGGAAATGTGAAAATTGTGGACTGACTGGACACACGATATCACATTGCTATTGTTTAAAGGGTGCTCAACGAAGATCAAAGTTGTTCTCTTCCCCTGGTCATGTGGCGCGTGCAGTGATGAATTCCCCACTAGACGTACCAGGAACAAGCCTACCTACAAAGATGACAGACATAGTCATATTGGAAGTCTCAAAGGCTCTCAAGGACGTGTTATAAATTGGACCAAGCTCTTTTGGCCTCAGTGATACAGAATTCAGAGGTACTGCTTACACAAAAGCACTAGCCGTTGCTTCACATATACCTGCAGGTGTTTGGATTGTTGACACAGGTGCTACAACATATATGTGCCGATACCTGAAGATTCTTGATGCTACAAGATCCACGAGTAAGCCAGTGCTTGTGCATCAGGCTAATGGAAGCAAGTCAGAAGCCAGAATTATGGGAAATTTCACTTTGAACTGATATATCATGCTGGAAAATACACTATTCATACCAGAATTCAAATTTAATCTATTATCGGTGTCTAAGCTGAGCAAACATGCACATGTCTTCTTTTCATTCTATCCACCTTATTGTGTTATACATGACCTTAAATCTAGGAATGTTTTGGCCATGGAGAAGGAGTTTTTGGGCCTGTATCTTCATCAGTCATCTACTACAAACCCTCAACAGCAGTTAAAGTAGCCGTGTAGACCTTCATCCAGTTCAGATCAGGATGCTTTTGTTTTGATTCTGCCTTGATCGGTAACTTTGTAAATTCATGCATATGGCATGATAGATTGGGCCACACCTCAAACAATATTTTGACGTGATTATGCATATCTAAATCTGTTAATTCTATTTCCTGTGATGCATGTCATAAGGCCAAGCAAGCCCGGTTATCTTTTCCTCCTCATGTGCAGAGCACAAGAAGGTGTTTTGATTTGTTGCATGTTGATATTTGGGGACCTTTTGCCCAGCCTTCGTTATCTAGTGCGAGTTTCTTTCTAACTATTGTCGATGATTTTAGTCTTGGAACATGGATATACTTGATGAAATCTAAATCCGAGATTGTGATATTACTTTCCAAGTTTTTTGCAATGGCACAAACACAATTTGACGCAAGATTTGGAGTTCTACAAAGTGATAATGGGGTAGAATTTACGAGTAAAGCATGTCAGGACTTGTTATCTTCACTTGGCATATTACATCAAAGGAGCATGGTGTACACGCCTTAACAGAACGACCTGGTAGAATGGAAACATCGACATATACTAGAAGTTGCACGAGCTGTGCTGTTTCGTGCGTCTTTGCCAACAAAATTCTGGGGGGAAGCCGTTTTGATAGTTGCCTACATCATCAACAGGTTGTCTACATCAGTTCTGAGTTGGGTGAGTCATGAAATTCTATACAAGAAAAAACCAGATCTAAGCCATATGCATGTGTTTGCCTGCCTGTGCTATATATCAAATCTCGTACCTGGAAAACACAAGTTTTCTCCCCAGGCCATGAAGTGCATATTTCTTGGATATTCTACTTATAAGAAAGGTTACAAAGTGTATGATTTATCAGAGAAGATATTGTTTTAGTCACGAGACATTGTCTTTACGAATCAATTTTTCCTTATCAAGCATCTGATTCCTCTGTGAATTCTTATCCTATGCATGAAACTCAAACCTTCATCCAAAATCCAATCGTGCAGCCTCTTATCAGCACACGTACTCCAGAGTCAATTGATCTTTCCACACCTGAGCCACATACTCCAACAGCACTTCAAAGTCGACCAGCTGCTGAAAATATGCTTGAATCTCAAACCACAACTGTCCAGAATGATTCGATACCTAAGCAACAAGGAGGTATACCAGCAGCTGGTCCTATGCAGGCCTCTGATAATCTAAGTTCTTCACAACAGTCTCCAACAGTGCTAAGAAGACAGAGTAAACAAGTTGTAAGGCCTCCCGTGTGGCAGAAAGAGTATGTTCTTTCATTAACGTTGGCTGCAGCGCGTATGCCCTCAACAGAATAGAATAGAGAGCTAGTATCTTATTCACAAGCCAAAAATGACCTAGCCTGGATGGAAGCAATGAGGCAGGAACTGAGCGCACTAGAAGCCAATGGAACCTGGGAGTTAACACCTCGACCAACAAGGCAAGCAGATTGTTGGATGCAAGTGGGTATATAAGCTGAAACTTAACCCAGACAACAGCATATTAAAATATAAAGTCCGTTTGGTTGCAAGGGGATACAATCAAATCGAGGGCATCCATTTTTCTGACAGCCTTTCCCCTGTTGCAAAACACACTACAGTTAACCGAGGCTGGAAAATAAGACAACTAGACATAAACAATGCCTTCCTCCATGGCCATCTTGATGAAGAAGTATATATGTCCATTCATCGGGGTCATCCAGAGTACGATACAGGCAAGGTTTGTCTTATAAGGAGGTCTATATACAGACTTAAACAGTCCTCTAGAAAATGGATTTGTACCCTCAGAGAGACCTTGATGAAATACGAGTTCTGTCAGTCCGTGAACGACACTTGCTTATTCACCTTGAGAGGGAACAAGGGCTTGACAGTATTACTGGTTTATGTTGACGACATCCTTGTGGCGGGAGACAATGAAGATGAAACTGTGCGTGTAACTGCTTTTCTTGATGTGGAGTTTAGCAGCTGCCTACTATCTCGAACTTGAACTTGTCCATCATCCATCTGGTTTATACATGATGCAGAACAAATATGTTCAAGATCTCTTACAAGACACTGGTATGTCAGAATCCAACAGCATGCCCACACCTCTTCCCCCGGGCTTGAAGTTACAAGTTGAAGATGCTACTGAGCTGCAACCTAATCCAACCACCTATCGGTCAGTTGTTGGACGATTATTATACCTATCTTTCACCAGGCCTGACATAAGCTATGCTGTTCAACACCTATCATAGTTCATGCATGCACCTCGACACTGACATTGGACTGCTGCATCTCATATTCTTCATTATCTGAGGGGTTGTCCAACCCTGAGGTGATACCTTGAATCTTGTAGCATATTGTGACGCAGATTGGACGTCGTGTTTGGACTCTAGACGATCCTTAACAGTTTATTTGATAAAGTTGGGAGCATCATCAATCTCATGGAAAACCAAAAAGCAACCCACAGTATCTAGATCATCCACAGAGGCAGAATACCGTAGTATTGCCTCGACCGTATGTGAACTTCATTGGATTTCTTATGTTCTACAGGATTTAGGTGTGTAGCTGCAGACACCAATTTTCCTCTATTGTGATAACAACGCAGCAATACACCTAGTCGCAAACCCAGTTTTCCATGAACGAACGAAGCACATTGAGATCGATTGTCATCTGGTTCGAGAGCAATACAAATCAGGATTTGTTCAACCTTTGTATTTACCTTCTACGGATCAACCAGCTGATCTTTTTACCAAGAGTCTACCTTTAGCACCTTTTCAGCGTTTAGTATCCAAGTTGGGCCTCGGTTTATCTCAATCGGCTCCAAATTGTAAGGCAGGTGTTGAAAGTGAGAACGGCCTGGTTAAATGTAAATAGAAATGGGCCCATAGAGTTAGGCGGCCCAACTTGATTTGTATAAATACACTACGCGTTTGTAAACAATACAATTAGATGAAAATATAGAAAAGTTTTTCTATGGAACCATCCATTGTCTTGTGCACTGTTCATTGGTCATTGGTTTGGGTATTGGTTAGGATTGTTCTTAACTGTATTGACAGTTGCTTTGATCTATGTTTGCTTGCTACACAATGCTTGTTTTGCTCTCGTTCAACAAGAAATTTAGTCTCTATAAAGATTCTATACAAGTTGGCACTAGTTCATTTGTTGATAATTTGTAAAGACTGCATGTGCATACTTTAGGTAATGAGATGTTTCTCACAAGTCACAAATAATGTTGATATTAAGAGAAAATTAACAAAAGCACATTTTTATATGTTTTGGCACAGGTATTTAGGACATATATCTCAAACTGAGGATTCAACGACTTATGTCAGAAACAAATTTCAATGACCTTGATTTTTCAGATTAAGAAAGATCTAGTGAGTGCAACAAGAGCAAACAAACAAAAAAAGGTTCAAATGGAATTCGAATGCCTTAGATTTGATACATACAGACATCTGCGACCCATTCCCTAGGCTTCTTGGAATGGACAACGATATTTTGTCACTTTCATGGATGGTTGTTATCATTTCGGACACCTTTATTTGATTAATGAGAAGTCTCAAGCAATTGATGTTTTTAAGTTGAAGTTGAAACTCAATTAAAAAAGAAGATTAAAGGCATTGGATCAAACCATGACAGTGAATATTACGGTCATTTGGATGGATCAGGCGAATAGCATCTAGGTCATTTCGCTCAATATCTACAACAATGTGGTATTATTTCTCATTATGTCGGTACAATCAAGTCCAAATGGTGTATCTGAGAGACATAATTGAACCCTAAAGGATATGGTGAGAAACTTAGTCATACTTCTCTTACGTTTTTTCTTTGAGTGTGGCCTTGAAGATTGCAATGCATATCCTCATTAGAGTTATCAACAAAGCAGTAGCTAAAACCCTATATGAGTTATTGACTAAGAACAAACCCATTATATGACATCTTCATATTTGGAGTTGCCCAGCTAAAGTGAGGGTCTAGAGGCCTGATGAAAAGAAACTGAATTTTAGCACAATTTTTGTGATAGGTAATTTTAGCACAATTAACTGCTACTTTGTGAAGTATCCTGAAAGATTTAGAGAATTTAAGTTTTATGAATTCTCTAGCAGGTCTTTTATAGTGATTGGTATGCAATATTCATGGAGAACTTTGAAGTCAATGGAGTCAACCATTAAGGGAGTTTTCTTTTGATAAAAAAAAGTAAGGATGCTCACACTATTGTATTTAGAATGATAATACATTGGTGTCTATCTTTTCTCAAGATGCATATTTAGATCCTCAAGATAATCCTACAGTTGTAGAATGAGTTATCCCACTAATAGGATTGGAACCTACGATTCTCTATCAGAAGTATCACTTAGGAGATCTATCAGAGTCAAGAGATCTGTCATCCCCGATGACTATGAGGTATATTGGGAAGAACACGAGTTTGACATCGAGATTGAGAATAATCATATATCTCTAATTAAGTAAAATAAAGTGTTAACTTCAAAGCAGTGTTCGATAAAGCGTTAGACGGTTCATAAGCGGCTTGGGACCGCTCAATGCCTAGGTGCCTGCTTAGATGGCCTTAAAAGTGGCGTAAGCAGGAATTCAGGCAAGGCGGAGGGTAATATCCTAGTACTTAGACGGTGCCTAAGCGGTCAAGGCAACCATATTCTCGAACAGAACTTCCAAGGTAGATGCCATACGTTTGAGTTGACAATGATGTTTAAGATTTTATCTAGTTTCCGGAAGGAGTGAGACCCGTAGGTTTTATGTGGATTTTCAAGACCAACGGTTACTCAAATGGTAATGTTGAAAGATATAAAGCACGGCTTGTTGCAAAATGATTCACTCAAAGAGAAGACATTAATTAAAAACACTTTTCTCCAATTTCTTTAAATGTTTCATTTACAATCATTATGATAATTATATCTCATTATGAGTTGGAGCCTCTGTTCGAGAAGACAGTTGCCTAGCCCGCCTAGGTGCTGGGCGGTCGCACACTGCCCTGCTCGAATTCCACCTAAGCACTCGCTTAGGGACACCTAAGCGAGTGCCTAGGCAACCTAGGCACTCAGAAGACCCTAACCGCACTGGGACCGCCCACCGCTTTCTCGAACATTGGTTGGAGCTACACTAGATGAACATAAAGATTGTTTTTCTTAATGGTGACATTGAGAAAATGATACATATGTTACAGTCAGAGATTTTGGAGCCGAGTGGTTATGAACATCTGGTATGTAAACTATAGAAGTCCATCTATAGTCTGGAATAGGCATCCCGATAGTGGTATATGGAATTTGATGCGTGATACTAAGAAGTTTTTATCCAGAAATTTTTAAATAAGGGATGGTGATGCATCTTTTGTGAAGTGCCTAATGACTCACCATAATTGTTCACGGCATTGGACTGTCACATGAGATGTACAGTTTTGAGTATGTACGACAAAACTCATAGAAAACCAAGAAATATATGCTTATATATCACAATGTTGGTCTTTATAGATCAAGAGGTATTCAATTCTAATTTTGCCGGTTGACTGGACACGAAAATGTCTACTTCTATCTATGTTTCCGTGTTGGTTGGAAGGGCTACATTGTTAAAAAGTGTCAAACAGACATTAATAGCCTCCTCTTGTGGAAACTAACCATAACAATAGTTAAGGCTGCTGAATTTTATCATATGATTTTGTATGATAGATGGTCCCAAAAGACCATTGAATGTTCACATTGCATAATATTTCTTCTTGTGAAATAAAAGTTGCAGAATTCTCATGCATAGATTGAATATGTAAGTATATACCTTATGCTTGCTGATTCACACACTAAAGAATTTTCACCTGAAGTATTCCTCAAACATTTGGCTCATATGGATATTTTGAGTCCGGGTGAGACTTATCTCATAAATGAAGTCGAAGTTTGTTCAAGTTGAATGAGCATTTAGATCCATGTTCAATCATTTTGAGTGTACTATGAGTTGATCAATTCAAGGTTTTGAGATGGATTGTATTTAGTTGCCGTTTATCATAAAGTTGAAATACAATAAGGGAATTACAAGATTAAGGAGCATAATTGCATGCGATTTTCGCTCTACTCGATTTTACATTAGATCGATGTCGTTGATAATGTCAATATTTGTGGTAATAGCAATGACCGCTTTGCTCTAATATTGATTTCATTGATGGACCAAACTGGATAAAGATTTTGTTCGGCATGTATTGTGAAATTGAGCTCATAAAGCTTATGATGGACATATAGATACAATAGGTCAATAAAATTTTTGGCTTAATACTTGTTCGATTCTAAATCACTACTATAAAATATATATATATATAGAAAAGGTATATATTAACATGTGTGAGCCTAAACTTAAAGCACAACATAAGAATTAATGAAAAACCCACTTGACGTATTCTCAATCCTTTTTTATGGGGAGGGTTCATGTTACATGGACTTATGCTGGAAAATTGAATGGAAGGAGTTTTTATGTCTAAATTTGATCTCAACCATTAAATTTTGTGAGATAAACAATGGAAATTTAATGTATATTTTCATGTATAAGTCTATGTACCACGAATCCTCCCTATATATATATATATATATATATATATATATATATATATATATAGAGAGAGATTCTTATCCATAATCTTATTTACATAATTATGTCCCCAATTTTTTAATTGGGCGACTTAGCTCCCATTGTCGAAATTAGTCGCACTGATGGAGAACTTGTACATAAGAGATCAAAATTCTCATGTTTCATCACAATTCCGATGATTCTATAATTGAAAATTTCGTTATATCAGCTTCCTCTAGGGTTAAATGGTCCTTTATAGAATTTTAGAAATTTCATTACTGGAACCACGATTGAGCATGTGACTAATCGAGAATTTTGTTATATATATAGTCATGATCATATTCCCAACCTTATTACCCAACTATACGGATAAAGATTAAGTGAGTTTTCATAAGTTTTATAAGAAAATTCATAAGGAAAGTCTGAAAACTTGTATCAGGTGTATGATCTTCTCATTTTTTGAAGATCGTTAAGGATATGGATCCGGGTATATTTTACGGGGAGTTTTTTCATCTCAATATGTTTAAAAAAGCTCATACATTTCCAACATGGTTCTCTCAGTTAAATCTTGTACAGGTTAATGCTGCCCATCCAAGATCTTTGTGTTTCTCAACTTCCATACATGCCAATTAATTTGTTGTCAGTTGTCACAATGTAATCCGTACAGTTTTCTTACATGTTGGAAATGCTACCCCATGAATTGCTTCAAATCGGTGTATTTCATTCGGCCAAGCTTCACTTATGTCCAGTCCAATGATCAAGGCTACTTTGTATCCTCTTATCAAGGGTTTTAGTTGTATTTTGCCTGCCCTAAACCCTAAACATATCATATTTTGATTGCATATGTATCTCACTTCCAATTGAGGCTATTTTTTAGAATTAACAAGTATTTGAAGTAAGCAAATTTTGGACTCTAACACCCTGGAGAACAAAGGAAGAAGGAAGAAGGAAAACCAAGTATTGGGTGTTTTGGACTCTAACACCCTAGAGAACAAAGGAAGAAGGAAAACCAAGAGGCAAGTGGCGAAACAAAAGAAAAGAGGAGTCTCGCTAATATATTTTCCAGATTCTCAGCTTTCCTTACCAACTGCTCCGTGTTCCATGGGGGGATCAGTTGCTAAGGAGGAGGCTCCAGTGCCTGAGACAAAGCTCGAGGCAAAAATAATTGAGGCAATGCTTAGGAGAGAAGTCAAAGGGTGTTCTATGATATCATTGAACAGTGTTTTCTTAAAGTTTTCAAAGATTGAAGAGAGTTTTAGGAATTGCAGGACGACATTCCAGGAATTTGATGAGAATAAGAATGGTTCCATAGATCTAAAGGAGCTGAATTTATGCTTTCACAAGCTGGAGGTGAATTTCACAGACGAGGAGATCAATGAACTCTTTGAGGCATGTGATTTAAATGAAGACATGAGCATCAACTTTAATGAATTCATCGTTCTTCTCTGCCTTGTCTACTTTCGCAAGGAAGATCCATCATTCCAGCATAATAAACCCGTGGTGGTATTCCCGAATCTGGGGGTAACATTTGAGACTATAGTTGATTCATTTGTGTTTTTGGATAAGAACAAGGACGGCTATGTGAGCAAAAGCGAGATGGTGGCAGCCATTTATAAAAATGATGCAGGAGAGCATTCCTCCGGGGGAATAGCCATGAAAAGATTTGAGGAAATGGATTGGGACAAGAATGGAAAGGTAAACCTCAAGGAGTTCCTTTTTGCTTTTACGCATTGGGTTGGTATTGAAGATTCTGAAGACGATGATGCTAAGGACAAGTATCATCGTCCAGGTAGAAAGTGATGCCGAGCCAATGGCTGGAAAAGAAGAGCAGCAATTCCTGCGGAGTAGGCTCTTGGAGATTGCAGATATGAGGGATGTTGATATGCTGTTAATCTGGATGCTGATATGCTGATGCTACATAGGATTAGTGTTGCAAACTGCTGCACTCACGGATCAAATGGTCGTGAAAATCAGATGAAGCAGATGCTACATAGGATTAGTGTTGTGAAACATGCCATTGGACGGGAGGGGGCTGCGGAAAATGGAAACCTGGAGCATGCTGCCGAGGTCTCGCTGTAAGAATCAAGTCCAATCTTGCCAAAGTGCACTGGAAGGAAGCTGTCCTACCAATTAATCCGGGTTGGCGCTTGTAAGAGTGGACATAAAAATACAGCCACAAACATTGGAAGAGAGAAGATCGCTTGCAAAACACTGGAGGATGAAGGCAGATGAATGCGGGATGAATACAAAGATCTGGCGCATCTAAAATGTCTTTTCTGCTACAAAAAGGATACCAGACTCATGACACCTTTACTTGTAATTTTTTTTTTGTTTCCTTTTTTTCCCTTTTCTTTTTTCTTTATTGGGCATACACTACATTGCAACAAAATTTGGCGAATGGCCGCCCAATAAAAATTTTTCTTAAAAAAACCTACGACCATTCTTTGAAGAAGCCTTCAACTTAAGTTTGGTCAAGCATCCAGAGCTTCAAATGAGGATTATAAAGGTTTTGTTTAGGTTTCATATCCATCAAAGATCATAAAAAGGAGCAGTGAGCAAATGTTCAACCATATGCATATTTGTCTTTCTTTAGGCCATTTTTTGGCCCATATTTCTACTTTGATCAGTATATTGCACATTATCTCGACCATGTTGAGCTATTTGTCTCCCAATTGGGTAGTACAAAAATGAGTTCTATGGCAGCCATTTGAAGATTTGAGGCCTTATGAGAGGTGATACTTCTTAAATCTACCAAAACCACAGAAGAGCCAAATTTCAGAATGTAACTTGTTTTTTGTCCAAATTTACATGATCATATCTCTCGTCTTAGCTCTTTTCCAGATAATATGTTCAGAAATATTCAAAATTGGTAAGTCCTCTCCAATTTTGTAGGAAAACATTTTCCAGAAGATACCAACATTATCCGAGAATGAGAAAAGAAGTCAACTTACTATTTGTTGTAACCTTTTCCAAAACCTTAATCAAAATACGAAGAAATTTTTTGACGAATCTTTGAAGAGATCGACTTCTTGAGCATCCAGATCCATCTTAGAGATATCTGAGGTGTACAATAATTTAGAGGAGTAAAATACACTGTACCCTAAGTAGTTTCGGATAAAGTCACTTTAACTCATATGGTTTACAAACTAATAATTTACCCTTTTAATTTTTAAAAAAGAGCAATTTAACTAATTTGAATCTCACTCGTGCATAATTGGAAAAGAATGTTTTGTCCATTAATTAGTTGATTGAATTTTATTTATTTTATTATAAAAATACTATTTAAACATACTAAAAATAGGGATTTGTGTTTTTTTCTTTCCTTTTTTCATTTTTTTCCATTATTAAAAATACTATTTAATTACTCAAAAAATTTCCACATGAGGTTTCAATAATTTTTCATTTTTTTGTTAATTTTTAAATTTATCTATAGTTAATTGGTGCTAAATATACAAAATTAGGAATTTTAATTTTCAAAGTTTAAATAAAGTACAAGAGTAAAAGCAAAACATCTCAAAGAATCAAACATTAAATCATACATTTTACGGTTTCAAAGGATCATGCATTTTAAATAGAAGCACGTGAGGTTGTAAGCACTCGAGAGTTGTGGATCAGCCCATTTGCATCTTTCATAATCTGGGATGCAAAAATTGCAAGGTTCTCGCTAAATATGTATAATGAACGAACAACGTGGAGAGTAAGATATCTGCTTCTTTTGGAGGGGAAGGAAAATCACATCCAATGGCTGGCGCGATCTGGATCAGGTTGCCGGAAGGGTTGTTGTAGTTGTGGTATAGATAACTTAATGAACCTTTTATCTTTTTTAGACGAACAAAATTACAACATTCATGAAAAATGTTGAGTTGCAAGGTTGGACATTGGCTTTTGAAGGAATATATGAATGCCTTGCAAATTAAGGAATAATGAGGATAATTCCGTCCATTCATGTTTTTTTCAGTTTAGTATTAGGATAAGAGAACGCATATTACGAAAATCAAATTTACAGAAATTGAGATTTAAATTTGCCCAGATAAACAACAAATTAGTTTTAAATCTCTAGTAACCAGATTAGAAATTTTCATAGTGAACACTACCCATGAGATTTAGCAATAAGGTCAAATTAGAGAGTACATTTAGCATTTTCTTTTTTAAAAACCAAATTAATGGACTGAAAAAAATGATTGTATTTTGAGTGCATTTTTTTACTAAACTGCATCTTGCAAGATATTCAAAACTGCAAGATATTAGGATGTGTATTCAAAACTGCAAGATGTTAAACTCTTGCAATGCATTCAAAACTGATTGTATTCAAAACTAAAATGAGTTGCATGTGTGGTGGATGAAAAAAATGATTGTATTTTGAGTGCATTTTTTTATTAAACTTAAAATATAATAAACCGTTCACTTTATAAAAACAACACAAAAAAATTAAAATTAATTGTTATCTTTAAATAAAATTTAACACATCGGATTTTTAGAGTTTGAATTTATCATATAGGGTTTAATTTTCGGCGGCAAAGCCGCCGTAATATTAATTGTCGTCATTAAATAAAGTTTAACATTTCTGATTTTTCAAATTCGAGTTCATCATATAGGGTTTTAGTTTTTCGGCGGCGAAGCCACCGTAATATTAATTGTCGTCGTCAAATAAAATTTAGCACTTCAAATTTTTAGAATTTGAATTCATCATATAGGGTTTAAATTTTTCGACGGCGAAATCACGGTAATATTAATTATTATTTTTAAATACAGTTTAACATTTAGGATTTATAAGTTGAGATTAGTTATATTAATTACAAATTTTAAATTGGGTTTAACATTTTTTATATTTTAATTTTTAACATTTATTAAATTTTATTAGATCTAAAAACTGAAAAAAAAAAAAAAAACCTACACGAATTCAAGTGGTCACGTGAGCACTAAAGGCAGCACATGTTTTTTTAAGTGGAACAAATCTCAATCATCCAACTTTTCTAATCAAGTGGTTGAGGTGGAAGGTATTTTATGGGTATTTGGTAGGGATCATATAACCTGCCCCTTGATTTTTAGCACATCTGTAAGGTTATTGTGAACAAATCATATGACCATTTCTACGAACAGCAGCAACTCCACTCCACCTTAGGGAAAATAAAACGAATAGAAAACACGAGCCAATTGCAAAAAAGGGTAATTTTAAGATTAGCTCTAAGTAGTAGTAGCATTTGAATAGCCAATGGCCGGAATTATAAATATATATAAAATTATATAAATGCCCTATTTAATTTTTAGCACTTCTGTAAGGTTATTGTGAACAAATTTTTTTAGGTAGGTAAGTTGGGATAAATAAACTCTCGTTCCTTCCCAGTATCC